>WNWK01015158.1:0-48795 GCA_009830355.1 Cherax destructor
GACAGGCACCTCAAGTCGGTACCTGACCAGCCAGGCTGTGGTTCGTACGTTGGACTGCGTGCGGCAGCAGTAACAGCCTGGTTGATCAGGCTCTGGTCCAGCATGAGGCCTGGTTACAGACCGGCCGGGGGGGCGTTGACCCTGGAATTCTCTCCAGGTAAACTCCAGGTAATAACAAGGGGCTTTCTATATAGTAGTATGTCATTGATGTCAGCTAGGCCTGTATACCTTGTACATGTACTTGTAGTAAATAAAAATATTATTATTATTATTAATCCGGATAAAATCATAATAGATAAATCAGAGAATGAGTCCATATCAGCATCACCAGCAGCATCACATTGATTACACTCAGTTCAGTTATAAACAGTTAATAACCCTAACAGATATTACCTAACGTGTCGCAGTGCAACACAGCAAGGTTGAAGCACAGCAAATAAAGACCTACATTGTGTTGATTCAGGTTAAAATTGAATCTATAATATAATGTTGTTTATCCATGATGGGGGCAGGCTTGCCGGCCACCTGGCGGCAGACTGTCACACTACAAGGTTTATCATCTGAGGTAAACAAAGTAAGATGAAGATTGAGACTGTGCAGACTTTACCAGGGTGTGATTGTTAACTGTTACACTAGAAATTAGGAGTTGCGTGCACGTATAATAAGGAAGAGAAGCATGTACGTGTAAGGCAGGAGGTGCACACGTAAGGAAGCTGGAGGTGCACACGTAAGGAAGCTGGAGTGCACACGTAAGGAAGCTGGAGGTGCACACGTAAGGAAGCTGGAGGTGCACACGTAAGGAAGCTGGAGGTGCACACGTAAGGAAGCTGGAGGTGCACACGTAAGGAAGCTGGAGGTGCACACGTAAGTGAGGAAGCTGGAGGTGCACACGAAGGAAGCTGGAGGTGCACACGTAAGGAAGCTGGAGGTGCACACGTAAGGAAGCTGGAGGTGCACACGTAAAGAAGCTGGAGGTGCACACGTAAGGAAGCAGGAGGTGCACACGTAAGGAAGCTGGAGGTGCACACGTAAGGAAGCTGGAGGTGCACACGTCAGGAAGCTGGAGGTGCACACGTCAGGACGCTGGAGGTGCACACGTAAGGAAGCTGGAGGTGCACACGTAAGGAAGCTGGAGGTGCACACGTAGAAGCAGGAGGTGCACACGTCAGGAAGCAGGAGGTGCACACGTCAGGAAGCAGGAGGTGCACACGTCAGGAAGCAGGAGGTGCACACGTAAAGAAGCAGGAGGTGCACACGTCAGGAAGCTGGAGGTGCACACGTCAGGAAGCTGGAGGACATGTAAGGAAGCAGGAGGTTCACATGTAAGGGAGCAGGAGGTGCACACATCAGCAGGAAGCAGGAGGTGCACACATCAGGAAGCAGGAGGTGCACATGTCAGGAAGCAGGTGCACGTCAGGAAGAAGGAGGTGCACACATCAGGAAGCAAGAGGTACACAATCAGGAAGCAGGAGGTGCACACATCAGGATGGGGAAAGTGCACAAGAAATATTCAGAGGTAATTTTACTGGAGTCTTCACTGTTGGTGAATTACAAAAATATCTAGTTAAATCATAACAAATCACTTGTGTACTAATTATGGGCAATAATCCTTACTGTTCTTTCCTTAGTTACCTAGCAGTAAATATGTACTCTTCCATAAGGAGAAGTAGATCCCTGGGGATCTACCCGTGCTGGGTAGATCCCGGCATGGGTGAAATAATAAACAGTAAATTATAAACTTTATTTCAACATTATTGTTTACATTTGATTCGGGGAAGGCGACATTATTCACATACTTCATAGATAGTCCCTGGTTATGCAGAGCATAACCAGGAACTGTTTCCTTACACCTGCTGTCACTGTTCACCTCGCAGAACGTAGGTACCTGGGTATTAGTTCACCGTTGTGGGTTTCATCCTGGAGGAGAAAATTATAGGAGGAGAAAGAGTTGAAGAGAGGAGGATGAGGTTCTTCACTTTCCAACAGTACTTTCTCAACTCTGCCCACAGCCTTATGTAAAGCTAAAGTGAACATGCTAGTCAACACTGTCATCCTTGGTTCTAAACTCTCCAAAGACTTGTCACCTTGATGTGAATACATAATAGTACAGGCTACTGGGTGTATTTCAGCAACAGTAGTTACCTGGGTGGGTTCTCCTGCTGCTGGATCCCAGCCTGATCCAACAACACTTTTGAGTGAGGCTCTTCTTTTTTACAATAAAAACAAGTATTGACTTTAGGAGTGATTTTTACCATTAGAAATAGGATTGGTATTAAACCTTTGAATATCTGAAAAATGATCTGGGCAATTTCTCCTTTCTGAAGTCAATTAAGGAATGTCCATCCTGAAATTTAAATTCCTGATTTTTTTTATACTTATCAGGAACCATTTGGTTTGCAAGTGATACTACTTTCTTAACCCTTGAATAATAATAAATCATTTCCTCAAAAGTATCTACTCTTTGTAACCCTTTACCAACAATCTGTGTACAAACTAAAATTGTCCACTCCATATGTGGCCACTTTTATTCTGCAACTGTTATCTCAAAAGAAAAAATCTGTCAGGGTCACTTTCTGTAAATTTGGAAACAAAATTAGCAGTTTTAACAAAAATTCACAATACCGTGACTGAAACAATACAACACAACCCACACATAGGAGGAGCTTCACGACGTTTGTCCGATTGGACCATTTACAAAGTCACAGAACTTTGTAAATAGTCCAAGTCGGACCAAACGTCGTCGTAAGCTCCTCTCCTTTTTTATATGTGCGGGTTGTGTGTATTAGTAGTTTTTGCTGCCTCTTGATCCTCAACTAATTCTCTTTCTTGCTGAATTTTAGATTCTTCTGCTTGAGACTATTATTTCAGCCTGAATTCTAGATTCCTCAGCCTGTACCAAGACTAGCTTAAGTCTTATCAGTTCTGTTTCATTATCACTTGGGGTAGTTGATCTTAAATGACCCCTGTTAGCAGACATGTTTACCGATATATTATTATTATTTATACAGCCTGAAAAGTTAACTTCTGCCATAGCACTATGTAACAAAATTTCACTCTTGTCGTGTTCCTGGAAAAAAAGCATCATTTCCCAATTCTTTATAACTAAACAAAATTTAAAAAAGCAATTTTGATCTCAGAACTTTGCTTTTGTGGTCAGGACACTTCTGGAACACTTTCAAGAAAGACTGATGTAAAACTATTTTGTTCTAGGGTTTTGCTTGGCAAATATAAAAACAGGGGCTCACAAACCAGCATTCACTTCAGTACACAAATAACCTGCACATAGGAGAGAGGAGCTTACGACAACATTTCGGTCCAACTTCGGACCGAAATGTGCGGATTATTTGTGTACGTATTGTTCCAGTCATGGTATTGTGCCTTTTTGTTATTCAGTTATTCAGTTCAGCTCTGGCTACCTGAGAAGACACATCAGAAGAAGTGAAATGGCATCAAGAGGCTGCAATCATTCTCCAGATGCATTCTGCTTCATATGTGGTCAATTCATTAAGACAAGAGCAAAGAATTTCTTTGTAACAGCATCAAAAAATGTGTGAAGCTTACAAAGCATATTTTGGCATGGCAATTGGGGACCAAGACAAGACCTGGGCACCTCATGTTGCTTGTGAGCATTGTAAGAAAACATTGGAAGGTAAGAAAGTCATTATAGTTATATGAAGGTAAAATCTTGAATAGGAACATTTTTTAATGAAATGTATGTAACAGAAACTAATTCTTTTGTTCTTTTACAGGATGGTATAGTGGATAAAAAAGAGCCATGAAGTTTGCTGTTCCTAGAATATGGCATGAACCCACTGATCCCTCAACCACCTGTTACTTCTGCCTGGTGGATCCTTCCAAATGCCGAACTGGGAAAAATGCACCTGCTATTTCTTATCCAGACCTTCCCTCTTCTATTGCACCAGTACCACACAGTGCTGATCTTACTGTGCCTACACCTCCAGAAAGAAGTCAACCGTCAGAAGAAGAAAGCAGCAAATCAGAAAATGAAGAGCACAGTGTACAAGACTATGATCTCGCAGATGCAGCTGTTGGGAGGAATCCTTACTACCCAAACCAAACAGACCTCAATGACCTTATCAGAGATCTTGGTTTGACAAAGTCAAATGCTGAGCTTTTGATTTCAAGGCTCAAGGAGTGGGACTTGGTGGATGAAAGTGTGCAAGTGACAAGCCATAGAAAACGTAAGTGTCTCTATCTTCAACTTGTCGGTTTTCAAAAAATTTATCACAAGTATCCATCTCTGTAGGTAGTAGGTTGGTAGACAGCAACCACCCAGGGAGGTACTACCGTCCTGCCAGGTGACTGTGAAACAGAAACCTGTAAGTGTTTTACATGATGGTAGGATTGCTGGTGTCTTTTTTCTGTCTCATAAACATGCTGGATAACAGGTATATCTAGCTACTTCTACTTACACTTTAGGTCACACTACACAGGCATGCACATGCATATACAGTCTCTCCTCACTTAACGACGTACTCGTTTACCGATGACTCGGAGTTACAACGGGCTCTCCCATGAGTTAAAAAAAAAAAAAAATTATATGCCATATGAGAACTTGGGTCATGCATCTCAGTCTTCTTCTTACAGCCACTCAGTACACTAGCTTTTAAAGTCTCCAAGACTACATATTTGTACAAATTTTAACTTGATTGTGTACCCCATAGTACAAGATAGAAGTGCAGCAGCACTTGTATAAGTTTTGTAACTGACATTTAAAGCACTCCAGAGTGATTGTTATTATTACAATAAATAAACCTTTATTAATTATTATTATCATCATCAACATACCTTGTTCACTGAGTTTAATCATGTCTTAATTAAGCTGCTACGAGAGAGACAGAATATAAACACACAGACGAACACACCAGCTGATCCCTTTACTGTGAACTTCTTTTGTACTTCTTCCATTTTCCTCTTCCAAGTGCTGCTGCACTTATAACTATCTTGTACTATGGGGTGCACAATAGACATGCAGCAACACTTGGAAGAGGAAAACAAGAGAAAATGGATCAGAACAAACCAGCTGATCAGGGATCAGCTGGTGTGTTCGTCTGTGTTTACATTCTGTGTTTCTCGTGGCAGCTTAAGAAAGAAATTATTATACTCAGTGAACAAGGTATATCACTCACTCATTTACCCCTACCTCACCTATGGAATCTGCGCATGGGGCTCTACATCAATAACTCATCTCAGACCACTAATAACACAACAAAAGGCAGCAGTTAGAATGATAACAAATTCTCACTCTAGGCAACATATTCCACCAATATTCAAAAACCTAAACTTACTCACCATACAAGACATCCATACTTTTTACTGTGCCTATTACATACATAGAACACTCTATGCAAATATTAACCCACCACTCAAACTTCTTACCAATTTTAACAGGACACATGACCATAACACTAGACACAGATCACTCCTCGATGTTCCCCGTGTCCATCTAACACTATGTAAAAACTCAATGCATATAAAAGGCACGAAAATTTGGAATCGTTACCTGTCATTGCCAAAGAAACCCTACCTGTACCCCAATTCAAAACGATGCTAAAAAACCACCTTCTCACCCAAAGCTAATTGCTCCATATCAAACATTCCCAGCAAAGTAGAATAATCACTTAACGTAAAAACCTGACTAATCAATTGAATGTAATGTATGAATGAATGAATGAATGAATGTAAAACCTGTTATGAATAATACATACTTAGCTAATTATTTCCACAACACTTACATTATAATGACCACGTAAACTAACTGCAATGCAATTAATTGTTTTAAATTGTTATCTCACTCAATTAGATGCATTGCTACAATAAATTGCTACAATTAATTGATATGTTCAACTTATATTCAAACTTTATAACTTAGATATGCAACTTTACTTATTTTATAAATTATCAACCATAACTTTTATTATTTTATTATTATTATTGCTTTAATTTGTTTAATCTGATTTAATTAATTTTATAATGAAGACAAAAGTACAAAACTATGTTTAAAAATGTCATGTCAAACTATGTTCAAATTTCATAGCTTAAATCCTCACCTTTACTCATTGTAAACTATCTACAAAAATTCCTACAATTTAGTTTTAAGTTAATTTTAAGTCTGCCCAAAATGCCCTGCATTAGGGGCTTTTGGCATGTACACCTCATGTAATCTCAATAACCAAATGTAATTCTTTGTATCATGTCCAAATAAACTATTATTATTATTATTATTATATCGATGGTGATAATAATAATAATAATAAAATACATATATGGAGAGGTATTGGAGGATGAGCTGGGCTGGGGCTATACAAGAGAGAGGGAGAAAGTGCCAGCAGTCTCAGTAACTCCTGCTTCACCATGACATTCGGACGTGTAAGCTAACGGCACTATAAAATATTGTATAATTATACTATTACTATCAATACAGGTTATCTACTTATCATATTTATTCCAGAATAATATTAGGTATAACATAAATAATGTAGAAGCATGATAAAGACTCCCAAATTAATAAAAACTGACATTATATAGAGAGGTATTAAAGGATGGAGGGCGGAGAGGGATAAAAAAAAAATGTGACCGCTACCATTATAGAAAACGGTACCGCCTGAAGGGTAACCACAGTCAAACATTCACCACTTTAGTGAAAAACTAGGAAACCTGATAACTGATGCACACATGAACAAAGACCATTTGCTGCTCACAGGAGATTTCAATATAAATCTCCTACACGACCAGGACCCACAAGTAACAGAATTCACAAACACTATGAGCAACTGCTTGTTACTACCAACAATATCAAAACCTACAAGAATCTCCGAGACTAGTACCTCATTACTAGACCACATCTGGACTAACACTATATCCCCTCTAAAATCAGGCATAATCACAGACAACACCACAGACCACTATCCGACCTTTCTCATAACCAACCTTGGTAAATTGCCCCAAGATATTACAAAAGTTACCTTCAGACTACATAACGAGTCAGCTGTAAATAACTTTATAACAGCTATGATTAACATTGACTGGTATAATGAGTTAGAAACATATTCAGATACTAATGAATGCATCAAGAATTTCCTTAAAAAAACTCACCACCTCTATAACAAACATTGCCCTAAAAAAACTAAACAGATCACAGCTAAGAGACGTAACAATCCCTGGCTAACACCCAGCATCCTTAAATCCATTAAAAAAAGGCACCAATATGAAAAACAATACAGAAGGGGTCTAATAACCAGAGAACAATCCAAACGCTACTCATCAATCCTTACCAGCCTGATAAGAAGGTCAAAAAAATTGTATTATGAGAACAGACTCCAGAACATAAAAGGTGATATGAAAAAGACCTGGAAGACCCTATCTGCAATTCTAGGAAATAAAAAGATATCGAAAAACAACACTATCAAATTATCAAAAACAGATGAACCCCTACTCTCACCTACTGAGACAGCAAACAGACTTAATGTTTTCTTCTCCACCATGGGAAAGAATCTAGCGAGTAAAATCCCAAGCTCGATCATCTATCCAACAGACTACCTCACAAACACCTACCCTAATATGCTATTCCTAGCTCCTACCAACCCAATTGAAGTCTCGCTCATAATCAACACCCTTAAAAACAAGGCAGGAGACATAAACAGCTTACCAACTTTTATGTACAAAAAAGCTTCACAGGTACAGTCATACCTCGTGTTACGATGCTATCAGCTTACGTTATTTTCGAGTAATGATATTTATAACGTAAAAAAATTAATGCGAGTAACGATGTTTGATTCGCATAACGACATTCGTACCGGACGTGTCCGTGTGGCGCCCAGCTGAGCGCGCACTCCAGGGAGCGTCAGTGTGCTATTGTTTACAAGCGAGAGTGACCACCCACCCACACCCACGCATTCATACCAGTATATTGTCATTATTCCACTGTTTTTAGTGCTTGCAACTGCTAAATAAGCTACCATGGGTCCAAGGAAAGATCCTAGTGGTAAGCCTGTGGCAAAGAGGAACAGAAATACATGTACGATAGAACTGAAGAAGGAGATAATAGAAAAATATGAAAGTGGAGTGCGTATCAGTGAGCTGGCCAGGCTGTATGGTAAACCCTTTTCTACCATCGCTACCATTGTCGCCAAGAAAAAATCATGTAAAATCAAGGAAGCTGTTATTGCAAAAGGTGCATCTGTGTTCACAAAACACAGACCACAAGTGCTGGAAGATGTGGAAAGGTTGTTGTTGGTGTGGATCAACGAGAAACAGTTAGCAGGAGATACTGTTTCGGAGGCAATAATATGTGAAAAAGCAAGGCAGTTGCATGATGATCTCGTTAAGAAAATGCCTGCAACGAGTGCTGAAGTGAGCGAATTTAACGCCAGCAGAGGCTGGTTTCAAAAATTTAAGAATTGAAGTGGCATACATAGTGTTGTGAGGCATGGTGAGGCAGCCAGTTCTGACAAAATTGCGGCTGAAAAATATGTGCCTGAATTCCAGGAGTACATAGAGGCTGAACAATTCCTCCCCCAACAAGTGTTTAATTGTGATGAAACAGGCCTGTTTTGAAAGAAAATGCCCATCAGGACCTACATTACTCAGGAGGAAAAGGCACAGCCAGGACATAAGCCTATGAAAGACAGGCTAACTTTGATGCTTTGTGCTAATGCCAGTGGTGATTGCAAAGTGAAGCCTTTACTGGTGTATCTTTTTGAAAATCCCTGAGTGTTTGGCAGATGCGGTGTCAGCAAGTCTAACTTGTGTGTGATGTGGAGGTCTAACAAAAAGGCATGGGTCACAAAGGACATTTTCTTAGATTGGTTCAATGGCGTGTTTGGCCCCAGTGTGAAGAAATATCTATTGGACAATAATTTGCCACTTAAGTGCCTCCTGATAATGGACAATGCTCCTTGTCATCCTCCAAACTTGGTAGAGAAAATTGTGGAGGAGTTTAAATTCATCAAAGTGAAGTTCTTGCCCCCTAATACCACTCCTCTCCTCCAGCCCATGGACCAGCAGGTCATTTCCAACTTTAAAAAACTCTACACCAAAGCAATGTTTCAAAAGTGCTTTGATGTGACCACAGACATGAATATAACCCTAAGAGACTTTTGGAAAAACCATTTCCATATGCTGCATTGTGTAAACCTTATAGGTAAGGCTTGGGAGGGAGTGACTACCAGGACTTTGAACTCTGCCTGGAGAAAATTGTGGCCAGACTGTGTCCTAGAGAGGGATTTTGAAGGTTTTGGGACTGAGCCTCAGAACCCTGAACCTGAGCCTGAGCCTGTTGTGGAAGAAATTGTGCAACTGGGCAAGTCCATGGGGCTGGAGGTGAGTGGTGAGGATGTGGAACAGTTGGTGGAGGAGCACAAGGAAGAGCTAACCACAGAAGATCTGCAAGAGCTTCAACAGCAACTGGAACAAGAGACCAGAGGTCAGGACAATGGTTCAGAGGAGGAGGAGGAGGTGGAACAAAAATGGAAGAATGTGCCTTCTTCAGTGATTAAGGAGATTTGTGGAATGTGGAGCAAGGTGCAAGCATTTATGGATGAATATCACCCTAACCATGCTGTTGCAGGCCGTGCTGGCAACCTGTACAATGACACAGTGGTGTGTCATTTCAGGGATGTGTTAAAGAATCGCCAGACACAGAGCTCCCTGGACAAATTTATTGTTAGAAAGAGGTCCAGTGACTCTCAAGCTGGTCCTAGTGGCATTAAAGAAAAGGAAGTAACCCCAGAAAAGAACTTTGTACCTGCAGTGTTAATGGAAGGGGATTCCCCTTCCAAACACTAGCATACTACTCCACCTTCTCCCCTCCTCCCGTCCTCCACACATCAACAACTCTTCAATAAATGTAAGTGACATGTTATTGTACAATATTTGCATGTGTATTTAATTATTCTTCATTATATTGTGTATTATTTAATGTCAAAAAGTTCTAAAAAATATTTTATTTAACTACTTTTGGAAGTCTTGGACGGATTAAATTTATTTCCATTATTTCTTATGGGGAAAATTGATTCAAGTAACGATTGTTTCGCCTTAAGATATGCCCTCTCTGACGGATTAATATCGCAAGTCGAGGTACCACTGTACTGTCACCAATTATAGCAACACTTCAATAAATCCATTGAAGCCTCTACCTTTCCATCAATTCTCAAAATAGCTAGGGTCACCCCGATCCACAAAGGAGGTGATCAAACAGACTTGAATAATTATAGACCAATTTCTAATTTACCACTGCTTTCTAAAATCTTCGAAAAATTAGTTCATAGACAAATCTATTCCTACCTCGTCTCACACAATGTACTCAACCCCTGTCAATTTGGATTCAGGACAAACAAGAACACAAGCGATGCTATTATGCACATGTTGGAGTTAATATACACCGCACTTGAGAAGAAAGAAGTCCCACTGGGAATCTTCATTGATCTACGCAAAGCTTATGATACAGTCGACCATGATTTACTGCTCACAAAATTAGCACACTATGGTATAAGGGGGCACCCACTCAACTACCTAAAGTCATACCTTAGCAACAGAAGCCAATATGTGTACACAAATGGAGCGAACTCTTCCACACAACAAATTACAGTCGGAGTCCCTCAAGGAAGTGTCCTGGGACCACTCCTATTCCTCATTTACATAAATGACCTACCGAATGCATCACAACTACTCAAACCCATTTTATTTGCAGATGACACAACATATGTCTTCTCTCACCCATATCCAGTTATACTGGCCAACACTGTTAATGCCGAATTACAGAAAATATCAACATGGATGACGACTAACAAGCTTGCTCTCAATACTGACAAGACCTACTTCATACAGTTTGGAAGCAAAGCCACAAATGTTCCATTTAACATAACACTCAATGGTTCACCCATCACAAGACTCACAAAGGGAAAATTCTTAGGAATCCACCTTGACAGTAGCCTTAAATTCCAAACACACATACAACAAATTTCCAAGAAAATCTCAAAGACAGTAGGCATATTATCAAAGATACGCTATTATGTGCCACAATCAGCTCTCCTTGCACTATATCATTCACTTATCTACCCTTATCTCACCTATGGAATCTGTGCATGGGGATCAACAACATTAAATCATCTTAGACCACTCATAACACAACAAAAGGCTGCAGTCAGAATGATAACAAATTCCCACTCTAGACAGCATACTCCACCAATATTCAAAAGCCTAAAACTATTCACCGTAAAGAACATTCATACTTATTCTTGTGCCTACTACATATATAAAACTTTACACTCTAATATAAACCCTCCGCTCAAAATTCTCCTCACCAACTTTAATAGGACCCATGACCACAACACAAGACACAGATCACTTTTTGATATACCCCGCGTTCATATCAACTATGTAAAAATTCTATGCACATAAAGGGCCCCAGAATCTGGAATTCATTACCAGTAAATATTAAGATAACCTTGTCTGAAAATCAATTTAAGACTCAACTCAAAAACCACCTACTCACCCAAAACTAAATAATCATACTATAAACTACTTTGAAAAATGCTCATTATTACTTTCCTATAAGATAATTTCAATTTTTAATAATATGTTACCCCATACTCACCCAAAACTAAATACTCATACTATAAGTTAATGTCAAAAATGCTTAATGTTATTTTCCTTAAGATAATCTCAATTTCATATTACCATTCGAGAATCTAAACACCTGTTACAATCTAATATCATCATATAATAATTTTAACAGTATAATATCATCATATTGTAATTTGAAAACAAATTTTAACTAGAATAAACTCAATAAATTTCTCTAATATTATGTACATAGTCTTTAAGTTACTAGATTAAACTGCCCCTAATGCCATGGCATGTCAGTGGCTCTCCTTGCACTCAGTTTATATTGTAACTACCAGCACCTATGTAATATGCAATGAAATAAGTATAGAAGATCACTTGAACCCTATGCAAAGACTGAAAAAAGTGCGATTTTCTCGATTTTTTTTTTTCAAGTAATCAGCTATGTAAGCGTTTCCTGGAATAACTTGGAAGTAAGTCATTGACCTATTTCATGTTGTATTACCGTTAATAATAAACAGATTGAAAGGAACTTCCCAACAAACATAAAACTGAATGTTTTAATTTTGGGTGGTGACACTTTTGAAGTGTTAGTAATGGGTGATTCCTCGATTAGCGACGAAATCGTTTACCGACGGGGTCTTAGGCCCCTATCTCCGTCGTTAAGTGAGGAGAGACTGTATATACATACACACATCTAGGTTTTTCTTCTTTTTCTTAATAGCTCTTGTTCATTTTATTTTCTCTATTGTCCATGGGGAAGTGGAAAAGAATCTTTCCTCCGTAAGCTCGTATGAGGCGACTAAAATGCTGGGAGCAATGGGCTAGTAACGCCTTTTCCTGTACACATTTACTAAAAAAGAGAAGAAGAAAAACTTTATAAAACTGGGATGTTTGAATGTGCATGGATGTAGTGGAGATGATAAGAAAGAGATGATTGCTGATGTTATGAATTGAAAAGAAGTTGGATGTCCTGGCCTTAAGCGAAACAAAGCTGAAGGAGGTAGGCGAGTTTCAGTGGGGAGAAATAAATGGGATTAAGAAAGGTGTACAGTGGACCCCCGAGTAACGAACAAAATTCATTCCAGAAACCTGCTCAAGTGCCATTACCGAACGAATTTACTCCCTTAAGAAATAATGTCAAGTAGGTTAGTCCATTTCAGACCCCCAAAAATACACTTACAAAAGCACTTACAATATTATACTTACATAATTTTATGATTTCCGGGGTGTTCGTAACTCGAGGGTCCACTGTATCTGAGAGAGTTAGAGCTAAGGAAGGGGTAGCAATAATGTTGAAGGATCAGTTATGGAAGGAGAAGAGGGAATATAAATGTATAAATTCAAGGATTACAGTGGACCCCCGCCTAACGAGCAAAATTCATTCCAGAAGCCTGCTCAAGTGCCATTACCAAACGAATTTACTTCCTTAACCCTTTGGGGGTCGACAGGCCTTCTCGGAAACGTGTTCCTGGGGTCGAAATTTTTTTGGAAAAAACAAAATTAATTTTTTCTTATGAAATGATAGAGAATCTTTTTCCGATCATAACACCACCAAAATTATGAAATTTGATCAAAAACTAACAGAATTATGCTTTCGCGAAGTTCGCGGTATCTATGACACTGACGCATTGGCGATTTCACCCACTTCGAGCCCTATTTTCGACAAATTCCAATGTTTCAGTCTTCTAAAATTATAGCTATTTCGCTAGAACTCCATTTCTTCTATTGATTGAGTACAAGAAACCTCCTATTTACCAATTTCATCTACCCAAAATAGTGGTCAGAAAAGGGCAATTTTCCAATTTCACACAAATTTCAAATGATGCCAATTTCAAAATAGGGTCCAGAGTAAACAAGGCAGACATTCCTGGCACTAAAATCACATGTTCTCTGTTCATTAGCCACGTCTCCAAGCCCCTGTTCCATTACTTTTGCTTTCCATTTTGAATTTTTATTCTCACAAAAATAGAAGATTTACTGTTATGTACACAACTGCATCATTGTAAAAATGGTATAAATAATATCAGAGCACTTGTGCATGGATATAAGACTCGCCAGTTGATGAGTATTGGACGCATGGTGTGATTTGTTTACTCTTGAACATCGTCAAAAATCGAACATTTTCGCTATTTTGAGCTCAATTTTAAGGTACTTGTCATCGTGAAACCAGTCAAAATTATCTCTATTTCTGTAATATATCATCCATTCTATCAAATGAGATCAAGAAAACGAGAATACATCAATAAATACCATATGAAAATCGACTACAAAGTCGCTGTTTTAATAGAAAAAAACGGTCAGTTTTTTTTTTCTCATTATGCAGTGTGTGCTGAAGGATTTTTTTTATACTGCGCACACTGACCACACAGACCCATTCTTTCATATGTATGCCTACCAGACGTTTTCTGCTTAAATTGAGGCCGCTAGAATTTGGGCGTACTAGTACGGCACCAACCCCTGCTCGTAAAACGTACTAGTATGGCACTGACCTCGAAAGGGTTAAGAAATAATGTCACGTAGGTTAGTCTATTTCAGACCCCCAAAAATACACTTCCACAAACTCTTACAATATTTCTTCTTCTTTCAACACGTCGGCCGTTTCCCACCGAAGCAGGGTGGCCCAAAAGAAAAAACGAAAGTTTCTCCTTTTACATTTAGTAATACATACAGGAGAAGGGGTTACTAGCCCCTTGCACCCGGCATTTTAGTCGCCTCTTACGACACGCATGGCTTACGGAGGAAGAATTCTGTTCCACTTCCCCATGGAGATAAGAGGAAATAAGATCAAGAACTAGTAAGAAAATAGAAGAAAACCCAGAGGGGTATGTGTATATACATATGCTTGTACATGAATGTGTAGTGTGACCTAAGTGTAAGTAGAAGTAACAAGACATACCTGAAATCTTGCATGTTTATGAGACAGAAAAAAGACACCAGCAATCCTACCATCATGTAAAACAAATACAGGCTTTCGTTGTACACTCACTTGGCAGGACGGTAGTACCTCCCTGGGCGGTTGCTGTCTACCAACCTACTACCTAAATCTTACAATATTATACTTACATAATTGTACGATTTCCGGGGTGCTCGTTAGGTTGGGATCCATTGTACGTATGTGGATTAAAATAAGGGTCGGATGCGAAAAGTGGGTCATAATAAGCGTGTATGCACCTGGAGAAGAGAGGAGTGTAGAGGAGAGAGAGAGAGATTTTGGGAGAAGTTAAGTGAATGTATAGGAACTTTTGAACCAAGTGAGAGAGTAATTGTGGTAGGGGACCTAAATGCTAAAGTAGGAGAAACATGTAGAGAGGGTGTGGTAGGTAAGTTTGGGGTGCCAGGTGTAAATGATAATGGGAGCCCTTTGATTGAACTTTGTATAGAAAGGGGTTTAGTTATAGGTAATACATATTTTAAGAAAAAGAGGATAAATAAGTATACAAGATATGATGTAGGGCGTAATGACAGTAGTTTGTTGGACTACGTATTGGTAGATAAAAGACTGTTGAGTAGACTTCAGGATGTACATGTTTATAGAGGGGCCACAGATATATCAGATCACTTTTTAGTTATAGCTACAGTGAGAGTAAAAGGTAGATGGGATACAAGGAAAATAGAAACAGTAAGTAAGAGAGAGGTGAAGGTTTATAAGCTAAAAGAGGAGACAGTTTGGAGGATAGATGGGCTAGTGAGAGTATAGGCAATGGGGTCGAAGATGTATGGGGTAGGTTTAAGAATGTAGTGTTAGAGTGTTCAGCAGAAGTTTGTGGTTACAGGAAAGTAGGTGCGGGAGGGAAGAAGAGCGATTTGTGGAATGATGATGTAAAGAGAGTAGTAAGGGAGAAAAAGTTAGCATATGAGAGGTTTTTACAAAGTAGTAGTGATGCAAGGAGGGAAGAGTACGTATATGGAGAGAAAAAGAGAAGTTAAGAGAGTAGTGAAGCAATGTAAAAAGAGAGCAAATGAGAGAGTGGGTGAGATGTTATCAACAAATTTTGTTGAAAATAAGAAAAAGTTTTGGAGTGAGATTAATAAGTTGAGGAAGCTTAGGGAACAAATAGATTTGACAGTTAAAAATAATAGAGGAGAGTTATTAAATGGAGTGTTAGAGGTATCGGGAAGATGGAGGGAATATTTTGAGGAGTTGTTAAATGTTGATGAAGACAGGGAAGCTGTGATTTCGTGTATAGGGCAAGGAGGAATAACATCTTGTAGGAGTGTGGAAGAGCCAGTTGTGAGTGTGGGGGAAGTTCGTGAGACAGTGGGTAGATTGAAAGGGGGTAAGGCAGCTGGGATTGATGGGATAAAGATAGAAATGTTAAAAGCAGGTGGGGATATAGTTTTGGAGTGGTTGGTGCTATTATTTAATAAATGTATGGAAGAGGGTAAGGTACCTTGGGATTGGCAGAGAGCGTGTATTGTTCCTTTGTATAAAGGCAAAGGGGACAAAAGAGAGTGCAAAAATTATAGGGGAATAAGTCTGTTGAGTGTACCTGGTAAAGTGTATGGTAGAGTTATTATTGAAAGAATTAAGAGTAAGGCAGAGAGCAGGATAGCAGATGAACAAGGGGCTTTAGGAAAGGTAGGGGGTGTGTAGTGAAACATATAGGTGAACAGTATTTGGATAAGGGTTAAGAGGTTTTTGTGGCATTTATGGATTTGGAAAAGGCATATGATAGGGTGGATAGGGGGGCAATGTGGCAGATGTTGTGGGTGTATGGAATAGGAGGTAGGTTATTGAAAGCAGTGAAGAGTTTTTATGAAGATAGTGAGGCTCAGGTTAGAGTGTGTAGGAGGGAGGGGACTATTTCCCAGTAAAAGTGGGCCTTAGACAAGGATGTGTGATGTCACCATGGTTGTTCAATATATTTATAGATGGGGTTGTAAGAGAAGTGAATGCGAGGGTCTTGGCAAGAGGTGTGGGGTTAAAAGATAAAGAATCAAATACAAAGTGGGAGTTGTCACAGTTGCTTTTTGCTGATGACACTGCTTTTGGGAGATTCTGAAGAGAAGTTGCAGAGGTTGGTGGATGAATTTGGTAGGGTGTGTAAAAGAGGAAAATTGAAAGTGAATATAGGAAAGAGTAAGGTGATGAGGATAACAAAAAGATTAGGTGATGCAAGATTGGATATCAGATTGGAGGGAGAGAGTATGGAGGAGGTGAATGTATTCAGATATTTGGGAGTGGACATGTCAGCAGATGGGTCTATGAAGGATGAGGTGAATCATAGAATTGATGAGTGGAAAAGGGTGAATGGAGCACTTCGGAGTCTGTGGAGACAAAGAACTTTGTCCATGGAAGTAAAGAGGGAAATGTATGAGAGTATAGTTATACCACCACTCTTATATGGGTCTGAAGCATGGGTGATGAATGTTGCAACGAGGAGAAGGCTGGAGGCAGTGGAGATGTCATGTCTGAGGTCAATGTGTGGTGTAAATATAATGCAGAGAATTCGGAGTTTGGAAATTAGGAAGAGGTGCGGGATTACCAAAAGTATTATCCAGAGAGCTGAGGAGGGGTTGTTGAGGTGGTTCGGACATGTAGAGAGAATGGAACGAGACAATGACTTCAAGAATGTATAAATCAGTAGTGGAGGGAAGGTGGGGTAGGGGTCGGCCTAGGAAAGGTTGGAGGGAGGGGGTAAAGGAGGTTTTGTGTGCGATGGGCTTGGACTTCCAGCAAGCATGTGTGAGCGTATTTGATAGGAGTGAATGGAGACAAATGGTTTTTAATACTTGACGTGCTGTTGGAGTGTGAGCAAAGTAACATTTATGAAGGGATTCAAGGAAACCGGCAGGCTGGACTTGAGTCCTGGAGATGGGAAGTACAGTGTCTGCACTCTGAAGGAGGGGTGTTAATGTTGCAGTTTTATAACTGTAGTGTAAAGCACCTCTCTGGCAAGACAGTGATGGAGTGAATGATGACGAAAGTTTTTCTTTTTCGGGCCACCCTGCCTTGGTGGGAATCGGCCGATGTGTTAATAAAAAAAAAAAAAATAGCCCCACTCCACAAAGGCAGCAGTAAAGCAATGACAAAGAACTACAGACCAATAGGGCTAACGTCCCATATCATAAAAATCTTTGAAAGGGTTGTAAGAAGCAAGCAGCAGAACAGGCTAAAACTACTCAAATCCAACAATAACATAACTATCTTTAATTACAATGTCAGATCTTTAAGCAAACATTTTGATGACCTCACTGCATTATTATACTCACTTCAGGCCAGTATGTCCATCATTGCTCTCACTGAAACATGGTTAAAGCCTCATACTACAGATATCTATGCCATTCCTGGTTACACAGCCATACACAATTGTCGGCCAGACCAACAAGGAGGTGGCACAGCTATGTTCTACTCAGACCAGCTTGAATGTATTAACAATACTTGCACAAGAGATGAACATGGAGAATATATAATAGCTAAATTTAAATCCAAATATCTACAAAAACCTCTCACAGTTATAAACATCTATAGATTACCACAGTCAAACATTCAGCAATTTAGTGAAAAATTAGGAAGTATGATTACTGATGCACACATGAACAAAGACCACTTAATCCTCACAGGCGACTTCAATATAAACCTCCTACAAGATCAGGACCCACTAGTAACTGAATTCACAAACACTATGAGCAACTGCTTGCTGCTCCCGACAATAACAAAACCTACGAGAATCTCTGAGACCTGTGCCTCTCTATTAGACCATATCTGGACTAACACCATATCCCCATTAAAATCAGGCATAATCACAGACAATACCACTGACCACTACCCGACCTTTCTCATAACAAATCTCGGAAAATTACCACTAGAGACTACTAAAGTTACCTTCAGACTACATAATGAGACAGCTATAAATAGCTTTATAACAGCTATGACAAACATTGACTGGCAAACAGAAATAGACAACTTCCCAGATACTGACTTATGTATTAATAATTTTCTTAAAAAGACCCAATACCTCTATAATAAGCACTGCCCTAAAAAAACTAAACAAATCACAACTAAAAGATTAAATAGTCCCTGGCTAACCCCAGCATACTCAAGTCCATTAATATAAAGCACCTATATGAAAAACAGTACAGAATGGGACAAATATCAAGAGAACAAACAAAACGCTACTCATCAAACCTAACGAGTCTGATAAGAAGGTCAAAAAAACTGTACTACGAGAACAGATTACATAACTTAAAAGGTGATATAAAAAATACCTGGAAAACCCTATCTGAAATTCTAGGAACAAAAAAGATATCCACAAACAGAACAATCAAACTAACAAAACCAGATAAACCCCTACTCCCACCTATTGAAACAGCAAACAAACTCAATGATTTCTTCTCCACCATAGGTAAAAAGCTGGCAAGCAAAATCCCAAGTTCTAATACTCCACCTAACGACTATCTCACTGGCACCTATCCGAACACACTATTCCTAGCCCCAACCAACCTAATAGAAGTTTCACTTATAATCAACACATTAAAAAACAAAGCAGGTGACCTAAATAACTTACCACCTTACATATACAAAAAAGCCTCTCAAGTTCTCTCACCAATTATTGCAACACTTTTTAACAAATCCATTGAATCCTCTACCTTCCCATCAATACTCAAAATAGCGAGGGTCACCCCAATACATAAGGGAGGAGATCAAGCAGACCTGAATAACTACAGGCCGATATCTAACTTACCCCTTCTCTCCAAAATCTTTGAAAAATTAATTCATAGACAAATATATTCCTACCTCACCTCCAACAACGTACTCAACCACTGTCAATTTGGATTCAGGCCTAATAAAAATACAAATGATGCCATTATACACATGTTAGAAATAATTTACACCGCCTTGAGAAAAAGAATTCCCAGTGGGAATCTTCATTGATTTACGTAAAGCTTTTGATACAGTTGACCATGATCTGTTACACTTAAAATTATCGCACTATGGTATAAGAGAACACTCCCTAAACTACCTAAAATCATACCTTAGCAACAGAAACCAATATGTGTACACAAATGGAGCTAGCTCCACCGTGCAAACTATTACCGTAGGTGTCCCACAGGGAAGTGTTCTTGGCCCACTACTCTTTCTCATTTACATTAACGACCTACCAAATGCATCTCAACTACTCAAACCCATACTTTTTGCAGATGACACTACATACGTTATCTCTCACCCAAGCCCAGACACACTAGCCAACACTGCAAATACTGAATTTAGAAAATATCTACCTGGATGATGACCAACAAACTTACTCTCAATATTGATAAAACCTATTTTATCCAGTTTGGGAACAGAGCTACAAACGCACCACTTAACATAATGATAAACGGATCCCCTATCGCAAAACTCACAGAGGGAAAATTCTTAGGAATCCATCTTGACAGTGGCCTCAAATTTCAGACACACATATACAACAAATCTCCAAGAAAGTCTCAAAGACCGTGGGAATACTATCCAAGATACGGTACTATGTTCCACAACCAGCTCTCCTTACCTTATATCACTCACTCATTTACCCCTACCTCACCTATGGAATCTGCACATGGGGCTCTACATCAATAACTCATCTCAGACTACTAATAACACAACAAAAGGCAGCAGTTAGAATGATAACAAATTCTCACTCCAGGCAACATACTCCACCAATATTCAAAAACCTAAACTTACTCACCATACAAGACATCCATACTTTTTACTGTGCCTATTACATACATAGAACATTCTATGCAAATATTAACCAACCACTCAAACTTCTCCTTACTAATTTTAACAGGACACATGACCATAACACTAGACACAGATCACTCCTCGATGTTCCCCGTGTCCACATAACACTATGTAAAAACTCAATGCACATAAAAGGCACGAAAATTTGGAATTCATTACCTGTCATTGCCAAAGAAACCCTACCTGTACCCCAATTCAAAACGATGCTAAAAAACCACCTTCTCACCCAAAGCTAATTGCTCCATATCAACCATTCCCAGCAAAGTAGAATAATCACTTAACGTAAAACCTGACTAATCAATTCAATGTAATGTATGAATGAACGAATGAATGAATGTAAAACCTGTTATGAATAATACATACTTAGCTAATTATTCCCACAACTCTTACATTATAATGACCACGTAAACTAACTGCAATGCAATTAATTGTTTTAAATTGTTATCTCACTCAATTAGTTGCATTGCTGCAATAAATTGCTACAATTAATTGATATGTTCAACTTATATTCAAACTTTATAACTTAGATATGCAACTTTACTTATTTTATAAATTATCAACCATAACTTTTTATTATTTTATTATTATTATTGCTTTAATTTGTTTAATCTGATTTAATTAATTTTATAATGAAGACAAAAGTACAAAACTATGTTCAAATTTCATAGCTTAAATACTCACCTTTACTCATTGTATACTATCTATAAAAATTCTTACAATTTAGTTTTAAGTTAATTTTATGTCTGCCCAAAATGCCCTGCATACTAGGGGCTTTTGACATGTACACCTCATGTAATCTCAATAACCAAATGTAATTCCTTGTATCATGTCCAAATAAAAATATTAAGATTATTAAGATCGCCACTCATCTAGATAACCATCAATTACACAACCCAGGGCAGCATAAGTTTAGAGCAGGTCGCTCCTGTCTGTCCCAACTACTGGATTACTATGACAAGGTCCTGGATGCTCTAGAGGACAAACAGAATGCAGATGTTATATACACAGACTTTGCAAAAGCCTTTGATAAGTGTGACCATGGTGTGATAGCACACAAAATGCGTGATAAAGGAATAACAGGAAAAGTTGGTAGATGGATCTATAATTTCCTAACAAGTAGAACACAAAGAGTAGTAGTCAACAGAGTAAAGTCTGAGGCAGCTAATGTGAAAAGCTCTGTTCCACAAGGCACAGTACTCGCTCCCATCCTGTTCCTCATCCTCATATCGGACATAGACAGGGATATAAGCCACAGTGCCGTGTCTTCCTTTGCAGATGACACCCGAATCTGTATGACAGTGTCCACCGTTGAAGACACTGCAAGACTCCAAGCAGACATAAACCAAATCTTTAAATGGCCTGCAGAAAACAATATGAAGTTCAATGATGAGAAATTTAAATTACTCAGATACGGAAAACGTGAGGAAATTAAAATCTCATCGGAGTACAAAACTAATTCCAACCACACAATAGAGCGAAAAACTAATGTCAAAGACCTGGGAGTGATCATGTCAGAGGATCTCACCTTCAAGGAACATAACACCGTAGCAATCACATCAGCTAGAAAAATGACAGGATGGATAATGAGAACCTTTAAAACCAAGGATGCAAAGCCCATGTTGACACTTTACAAATCGCTTGTTCTATCTAGGCTGGAATATTGCTGCACACTAACTGCACCTTTCAAGGCAGGTGAAATTGCTGACCTTGAAAATGTGCAGAGAACCTTCACGGCACGCATAACTGCGATAAACCACCTCAATTACTGGGAACGCTTGAAGTTCCTAAACCTGTACTCCCTAAAATGCAGGCGGGAGAGATACATTGTTATATACATGTGGAAAATTCTCGAGGGATTAGTACCAAACTTGCACACGAAAATCACTCCCTACGAAAGCAAAAGGCTCGGCAGGCGATGTAACATCCCCCCAATGAAAAGCAGGGGTGCCACTAGCACGTTGAGGGACAACACAATGAGTGTCAGGGGCCCAAGATTGTTCAACTGCCTCCCAGCATACATAAGGGGGATTACCAACAAACCCCTGGCTGTCTTCACGCGGGCACTGGACAGGCACCTAAAGTCGGTACCTGACCAGCCAGGCTGTAGTTCGTTCGTTGGACTGCGTGCGGCCAGCAGTAACAGCCTGGTTGATCAGGCTCTGGTCCAACATGAGGCCTGGTCACAGACCGGGCCGCGGGGGCGTTGACCCCTGGAATTCTCTCCAGGTCTCAAGGTAAACACAAAAAATAAAAGATTTAATGTTATGCAGACTGCTGCATTATTGTATAAATGGTATAAATAATATTAGTGCACATGTGAAAGAATATTAGACTCACCAGTTGACGTGTATTGGATGCATGGCGTGATGTGATTTGTTTACTCTTGAACATTGGCAAAAATCGAACATTTCCGCTACTTTGAGCTCAATTTCAAGGTCGTTTTCATCATGAAACTAATCAAAATCATCTCTATTTCTGTAATGTTTTCCATTCTATCATATGAGACAACGAAAAAGAGAATACAACCATAAATACTATACGAAAATACACCTCAAAGTCGAGGTTTTAATCCAAAAACATGGTCAGTTTTTTTTTTCTCATTATGCACTGCGTGCTGCAGGATTTTTTTTATACAGCGCACACTTGACCACACAGATCCATTCTCTCACATGTGGGCCTACCAGCTTTCTCCCACTTGATTTGAAGCCGCTAGAATTTTTGAGTATACAGTCATCCCTCGGTTTTCGTGTTTAATCCGTTCCAGATGGATCAACTAAAACCAAAATCGACGAAAACCAAAACTATTTTTCCCATAAGAAATAATGGAAATTCAATTAATCCGTTTCAGAAACCCAGAAGTTTGTAAAAAAAAATTTGGGGGCCTTAAAGATAGATTTACATGCACAAATGAATGAACTCTATGTGGCACTTACCTTTATTGAAGACTGATGTTGCTGGATGGGAGAGAGGGAAGAGGGGAGAGGGAAGAGACCCTAATTTTTGGAAGGGGAATCCCCCTCCATAAGGATTCTAGGTACCAAGTCCTCATCTAGGGTCACTTCCCTTCTTTGTCTTTTAATCCCACTAGGACCAGCTTGAGAGTCACTGCACACCTGTGGCACTAAATATTTGTCCAGAGAGTTCTGTATCTGGCGTCTCTTTAAAATGTCCCTAAAATGGGAAAAGAGATTGTCATTGAACATGTTGATGAGACGGATTGCAACATCTTTGTCAGGGTGATGTTCCTCCACAAATGAATGCAGCCTTACTCCACATTCTACAAATCTCCTTAATGTCTGAAGAAGGCACCTTACATCTCTCTTCCTCCTCCATTGAAGCAATTTCCTGAGATCTGCTTTGATGGTGTTGCAGCTCAAGCTCTTGCAGCTCTTCAGTGGTTAGATCTTCATTGTGGTCCTCAACCAACTCTTCCACATCCTGGCTACTCACATCCAACCCCATGCAATTCCCCAATGCCACAATACTTTCCACAACTTCCATAGGCTGCTCAGGGTCAGCCCCAAACCCTTCAAAATCCCTCTCTGGGACACAATCTCGCCACAACTTTCTCCAAGCAGAGTTCATCGTCCTGGGAGTCACCGGTCATTCCCCAACTATCGATCCAGGTACCAGACCTGTCCACCTGCCCGCGCTTGCGCGCCTCGCCGCCGTGAGCCAGTCTAGCGTTGTTTACCATTGAGACAACATTACCCAGCGGGCTCATTCAAACATTTCACAATAAATTTGTTGTGTTTGTTGCTGGTTTAGTGATTGTCACTGTGAAATAAGTCACCATGGGTCCAAAGAAGCTTCCTAGTGGCACCCCTGTGGTAAAGAAAGTGAGGAACACCATCGAACTGAAGAAGGAGATAATAGAAAAATATGAGAGTGGCTTACGTGTGAGTGAGCTTGCCAGGATGTACAACAAAAACCAATCTACTATCACCTCTATCCTGGCAAAGCAAGCTGAAGCAAGCCACATGTGCAACTTGTTCAATGACAAAACCTTGTCCCACTTCAGAAAAATGTTAAAAGAGATGCCAGAAACAGAGGACTCTGGACAGTTTTTCTAGACAGCTGTCTACTGACTCTCAAGCTGGTCCTAGTGGGCTTCAAAGACAAAGAAGGGAAGTAACCCCAGAGAGGAACTTGTTACCTGAAGTCCTTATGGAAGGGGATTCCCCTTCCAAACACTAAGCCCTCACCCTGTCCTCCCTATCTTCCAGATGCCAGCAAGTCTCTTCAGTAAAGGTAAGTAAATGTTACTTTAAATGTTTAATTATAAATTTATTATACTTTATATATATTTATAATTGTTTTGTGTATGTAAAAGTATAGTTAATCTTTACAAAATTAATTTTTTTGTGAATATTTTTGGGTGTCTGGAATGGATTAATTGTATTTACATTATTTCTTATGGGAAATAAGGGTTCGACTTTTGAACAATTCGAGTTAAGGTCTAGCTCCTGGAACGGATTATGACCAAAAGTCGGGGGTCCACTATAGTACAAAAATATGATAGTGGCGTACTTGTGGGGAAGCTTGCTAGAATATATGGCAAAAGCAAATCAACAGGAAGGCAGGGAGTGTAGCAGGGATGCATGGAGTGTATCAGGGATGCAGGGAGTGTATCAGGGATGCAGGGAGTGTAGCAGGCATGCAGGGAGTGTAACAGGCATGCAGGGAGTGTAGCAGGCATGCAGGGAGTGTAGCAGGCATGCAGGGAGTGTAGCAGGCATGCAGGGTGTAGCAGGCATGCAGGGAGAGTAGCAGGCATGCAGGGAGTGTAGCAGGCATGCAGGGAGTGTAGCAGACATGCAGTGAGTGTAGCAGGCATGCAGGGAGTGTAGCAGGCATGCAGAGAGTGTAGCAGGCATGCAGGGAGTGTAGCAGGCATGCAGGGAGTGTAGCAGGCATGCAGAGAGTGTAGCAGGCATGCAGGGAGTGTAGCAGGCATGCAGGGAGTGTAGCAGGCATGCAGAGAGTGTAGCAGGCATGCAGGGAGTGTAGCAGGCATGCAGGGAGTGTAGCAGGCATGCAGAGAGTGTAGCAGGCATGCAGGGAGTGTAGCAGGCATGCAGGGAGTGTAGCAGGCATGCAGGGAGTGTAGCAGGCATGCAGAGAGTGTAGTAGCAGGCATGCAGGGAGTGTAGCATTCATGCAGGGAGTGTAGCAGGCATGCAGGGAGTGTAGCAGGCATGCAGGGAGTGTAGCAGGCATGCAGGGAGTGTAGCAGGAAGGCAGGGAGTGGGGATTCCCTTTCCAAACACTAAGCCCTCCCTCACTCCTCCTCCCTATCTTCCAGATGCCAACAAGTCTCGTCAATAAAGGTAAGTAAATGTTATTTTAAATGTAAATTTATTATTTCTTGTTATTATGTGTTTTGTGTATGTAAAACTATAGTTATTCTCTATAAAATTTATTTTTTGGGAATATTATGGGTGTCTGGGATGGATTAATTGTATTTACATTATTTCTTATGGGAAATAAGGGTTCAGTTCAATTTTAGGTCTAGTTCCTGGAACGGATTAAGGCCGATTTTCGGGGGTCCACTGTATTGTAATTTCGTCCGGTGCTAAAAGACATGCTGGACCATCCTTTGCTGGATAATCAGTATTGCACCTGTGCTGCATGTTTTAATAACTCATATTTCACACCAGCAATACATAGTATAGAAACATGTCAGGAGATCTCTTTATGCACAGATAACTCTCCCGGACAGTTTTCCCCATTACACAGACACACAGGCCTTCATATCAAGTCCCTTTATCCCACAGTGGTTACTTGACCTATTAAAATGTTAGTGGCTGTAACTACTCCTTCTGAACTTCTCAGGTTCACCAACTACAGTGGACCCCCGGTGTTCGTCCATTTTTCGTAACAGAATGCTGCTCAAATGCCATTACCAACCGAATTTATTCCCTTAAGAAATAATGTAAAGTAGACTAGTCCTTTTAGACCCCCAAAACTACACTTATAAAAGCATTTAAAAAAATACACTTACATAAAAGGGAGTGTTTTGAGCAGGACGAACACCGGGGGTCCACTGTATATATTAGTGGTCTTTTTATATTCACTGTTATTTTATGGCTAGGGTTATTAATTACATGTGTATGAGGTCCTATATAATAATAAGTGGATAACTTAACCCCTGTGACATTCCACAAGATCACTATTAGTCCAGTGTGTGAAATATCACTCAGAAGACCACCACCTGTAAAGGTATC
This sequence comes from Cherax destructor, assembly GCA_009830355.1. Classification (NCBI taxonomy): domain Eukaryota; kingdom Metazoa; phylum Arthropoda; class Malacostraca; order Decapoda; family Parastacidae; genus Cherax; species Cherax destructor. Next base: position 26,539 of record WNWK01015158.1, read on the forward strand.
ATGGCAAATTGCACCATAGATGCTGTTAACTATAGCCAAACATATTTAATATTAACAGTTTTTATAAGGTAGATACACAAAATTAAACTGGTGAGCCATGTTACTTCTCGTGGCACAAATGGTATTCATTATAATAATGACTAAATTGAAGGTCTTGCCTGGGGTTTCCTGGGCCTCATACTACATGGCTGCTCTCAAAAATACAATTATTCATTCCCTTGCTCTCTCAGTTTCCTTTCCATTGTTGATACACAACAGCAACCTCTAGGAATACCCCTGAACATCAACAATAGCCAGAATACCTCTTATCTTCTGGGTACTCCAAGAACTTGTCCAGCAAACTACACAACCACTTGCTTCCAGCCATGTTGGTCAGGGAGAAAGTTGGGGTGGGTTTGCAAAACTCACAATCCCACAGAAAAAGAAATAATTATCTCTGTGTTAAAATGAGCTAATGTATTATTACATTATACATATGGGGATTACCAATAGATCCATATCTGTCTTCAAGAGCTAACTGGACATCCAGAACATCCAGTTTCTTTTCATTCATAATGTTTTTACTCAATATTTTATGCTAGACAAATGGTTTTGTAATTGGTAAAACAATTTCTGTTGCTCTGTAAGAGTTTACAGTACAATAACTCTTTCCTTCTTACACAGGTCAGGGGTGAAACTTCTTCCTGACAAACAAGAAAGAGAGTAGCTTTGGCAGTCAGCAGGCTGAAGGCTACTTCAAATGTGGTTTTGCTGTAGTTTCCTCAGGAATAGGTAAATACTGTACAGTACCTAGATTTAAAATATTAAATAATTGCTTTTTCCTCTTCAAGGTAATCTTTACCAAATGGTATTGACTCTTTTGCTGGCCATCACATAGAATTACAACAATGAAGTCAGGGTCTGTCATGTAGTTCTTTGTCATGAGCTCAGCTCGGATAATCTGTGAGTGGTAATTTTTGCATAGATATGAGACAGTGGGTCTGTGTGGTGAGTATGCACAAAAAATACCTTCCCCACACGGTGCATGATGGGAAAAACAAAGCTGTGATCATGTGTAAGGTTCTGTCTTTTATCTTTTGGCTGGCCAAAACTCTCACTCCTTTTCTTGGATCTCATTAACCCCTTGACTGTTTCGGTCGTATATATATGTCTTACGAGCCACTGTTTCGGACGTATATACAGTGGTCCCTCAGTTTTCGTGCATCTCCAAACTCGAACATTTATGTAAGTGTATTTTCGTAAGTGCTGTTGCAAGTGTATTTTTGGGGGTCTGAAATAGACTAACCTACGTGACATTATTTCTTAAGGAAGTAAATTCGTTCGGTAATGCCACATGAGCAGCATTCTGGAACGAATTTTCGGTGAAAACCGAGGTACCACCGTATACTCACAAATTCTAGCCCCTTCAAATCAAGCGGGAAAAAGCTTGTAGGCCCACATATGAGAGAATGGGTCTGTGTGGTCAGTGTGCGCTGTATAAAAAAAATCCTGAAGCACGCAGTGCATAATGGGAGAAAATAAACTCCAACCGTTTTATTGGATTAAAACGCAATCTTTGAGGTGTATTTTCGTATAGTATTTATGGTTGTATTCTCTTTTTTATGGTCTCATTTGATAGAATGGAAAACATACTACAGAAATATAGATGATTTTGATTAGTTTCATGATGAAAACGACCTTGAAATTGAGCTCAAAGTAAGGGAAATGTTCGATTTTTGCAAATGTTCAAGAGTAAACAAATCACGCCACGCGTCCAATACACATCACATTTAGTTTATAAACCTTCACCTCTCTCTTACTTACTGCTTCTATTTTCCTTGTATCCTATCTACCTTTTACTCCCACTTTAGCTACAACTAAAAAGTGATCTGATATATCTGTGGCCCCTCTATAAACATGTACATCCTGAAGTCTACTCAACAGTCTTTTATCTACCAATACGTAGTCCAACAAACTACTGTCATTACGCCCTACATCATATCTTGTATACTTATTTATCCTCTTTTTCTTAAAATATGTTTTTTTTTATTTTTTATTAACACATCGGCCGATTCCCACCAAGGCAGGGTGGCCCGAAAAAGAAAAACTTTCATCATCATTCACTCCATCACTGTCTTGCCAGAAGGGTGCTTTACATTACAGTTATAAAACTGCAACATTAACACCCCTCCTTCAGAGTGCCGGCACTGTACTTCCCATCTCCAGAACTCAAGTCCGGCCTGCCGGTTTCCCTGAATCCCTTCATAAATGTTACTTTGCTCACACTCCAACAGCACGTCAAGTATTAAAAACCATATGCCTCCATTCACTCCTATCAAATACGCTCACACATGCTTGCTGGAAGTCCAAGCCCCTCGCACACAAAAATTCCTTTACCCCCTCCCTCCAACCTTTCCTAGGCCGACCCCTACCCCACCTTCCCTCCACTACAGATTTATACACTCTCGAAGTCACTCTGTCTCGTTCCATTCTCTCTACATGTCCAAACCACCTCAACAACCCCTCCTCAGCTCTCTGGACAATCGTTTTGGTAATCCCGCACCTCCTCCTAATTTCCAAACTCCGAATTCTCTGCATTATATTCACACCACACATTGACCTCAGACATGACATCTCCACTGCCTCCAGCCTTCTCCTCGTTGCAACATTCATCACCCATGCTTCACACCCATATAAGAGCGTTGGTATAACTATACTCTCATACATTCCCCTCTTTACTTCCATGGACAAGGTTCTTTGTCTCCACAGACTCCGAAGTGCTCCACTCACCCTTTTCCCCTCATCAATTCTATGATTCACCTCATCCTTCATAGACCCATCCGCCGACATGTCCACTCCCAAATATCTGAATACATTCACCTCCTCCATACTCTCTCCCTCCAATCTGATATCCAATCTTTCGTCACCTAATCTTTTTGTTATCCTCATCACCTTACTCTTTCCTATATTCACTTTCAATTTACCTATAACTAAACCCCTTTCTATACAAAGTTCAATCAAAGGGCTCTCATTATCATTTACACCTGGCACCCCAAACTTACCTACCACACCCTCTCTACATGTTTCTCCTACTTTAGCATTTAGGTCCCCTACCACAATTACTCTCTCACTTGGTTCAAAAGTTCCTATACATTCGCTTAACATCTCCCAAAATCTCTCTCTCCTCTACACTCCTCTCTTCTCCAGGTGCATACACGCTTATTATGACCCACTTTTCGCATCCGACCCTTATTTTAATCCACATAATCCTTGAATTTACACATTTATATTCCCTCTACTCCTTCCATAACTGATCCTTCAACATTATTGCTACCCCTTCCTTAGCTCTAACTCTCTCAGATACTCCTGACTTAATCCCATTTATTTCTCCCCACTGAAACTCGCCTACCACCTTCTGCTTTGTTTCGCTTAGGGCCAGAACATCCAACTTCCTTTCATTCATAACATCAGCAATCATCTCTTTTTTATCATCCACACTACATCCACGCACATTCAAACATCCCAGTTTTATAAAGTTTTTCTTCTTCTCTTTTTTAGTAATTGTGTACAGGAGAAGGGGTTACTAGCCCATTGCTCCCGGCATTTTAGTCGCCTTATACGACACGCATGGCTTACGGAGGAAGGATTCTTTTCTACTTCCCCATGGACAATAGAGGAAATAAAGAAGAACAAGAGCTATTAAGAAAAAGAAGAAAAACCTAGATGTGTGTATGTATGTATATACAGTGAACCCCCGGTGCTCGACGACATCGGAGCTCGGCCAAATCGGTGTTCAACGTTTTTTTTACAATATTTTTGGCTCGGTATTAGGCGGCCACTCGGAGTTGGGCGAGTTGGCTATCCGTCCCGGATGCATACGCGTGGGGCAGTGGCCCAGCTGGGCGCCCAGGCACTCAGTGTGTTATTGTTTACAAGCGAGCGACCACTACCCACGCACCACCCACGCATTCATACCATATATATTGTCATTATTCCAGTGTTTTTAGTGCTTGCAACTGCTAAATAAGCAACCATGGGCCCCAAGAAAGCTCCTAGTGCCAAGCCTTTGGTAAAGAATGTGCAGGGAGTGAAGCATTCATGCAGGGAGTGTAGCATTTATGCAGGGAGTGTAGCAGGCATGCAGGGAGTGTAGCAAGGATGCAGGGAGTGTAGAAGGGATGCAGGGAGTGTAGCAATTATGCAGGGAGTGTAGCAGGGATGCAGGGAGTGTAGCAGGGATGCAGGGAGTGTAGCAGGGATGCAGGGAGTGTAGCAAGGATGCAGGGAGTGTAACAAGGATTCAGGGAGTGTAGCAGGCATGCAGGGAGTGTAGCAAGGATGCAGGGAGTGTAGAAGGGATGCAGGGAGTGTAGCAATGATGCAGGGAGTGTAGCAAGGATGCAGGGAGTGTAGTAGGGATGCAGGGAGTGTAGCAAGGATGCAGGGAGTGTAGCAGGGATGCAGGGAGTGTAGCAGGGATGCAGGGAGTGTAGCAAGGATGCAGGGAGTGTAGCAGGGATGCAGGGAGTGTAGCAAGGATGCAGGGAGTGTAGCAGGCATGCAGGGAGTGTAGCAAGGATGCAGGGAGTGTAGCAAGGATGCAGGGAGTGTAGCAGGGATGCAGGGAGTGTAGCAAGGATGCAGGGAGTGTAGCAAGGATGCAGGGAGTGTAGCATTCATGCAGGGAGTGTAGCATTCAAAGAAAAAGGCCAGTAACCCCAAAAAAGAACTTGCCACCTGCAGTGTTAATAGAAGGGGATTCCTCTTCCAAACACTAGTATACTACTCCATCTTCTTCCCTCCTCCCGTGTTGCACACATCAACAACTCTTCAATAAATGTAAGTGACATGTTATTGTACTATTATTTCTTAATTTTTCATAAAAATGTGTATAATTTAAGGTCAAAAAGTTCTAAAAAATATTTTATTTTAATACTTTTGGATGTTTGGAACGGATTAATTTTATTTCCATTATTTCCTATGGGGAAAATAGAATCGGAGTTCGACAAAACCGGTGGTCGACGGGCCCTCTGGGATGGATTACCGACGAGAACTGGGGGTCCACTGTATATGCATGTGCATGCCTGTTTAGTGTGACCTACGTGTAAGTAGAAGTAGCTAGATATACCTGTTATCCAGCATGTTTATGAGACAGAAAAATGAGATATATGGCTTATATTGGTCTCACAGGCCATAAAAGTTACTTGAAAAAATAAAATGTTAAAAAATAAAAGAAAAAAGGAGAAAAAAACAACTATTACTGGGTGACCGGCAGTCGGTGATGTTGCCGTAAGCGTTCACTTTGTCAACTTCAAGCCTCTATATCTCGGTAACTATTGATCGCAAATTTTTTTTTTTTTCAGCCTATTAGATTTAGAAAAAAAAAACTTATTTCATAAGAATTTTTTTTTTTTTTAAATTTATCGACCCTGAGAGAGAGTTAAGAATCGAGGGTCTCGACCCTGAAAGGGTTAATATTGTTTATTATGTCATATTAGATGAATTGTGATAGATAAATAAGCCTTAGTGTTGATATTAGTGTCATATTGAAGGACTATCTTGTCCTGTCTCTAAACAAACTCCTGCCACCACCTCCACCATTAGCCACATACGTAATGACATATTTTATTAATTCTAGAGTGTATATGAGATTTCTATGTTATTTATATTGTTTATTATGTCATATTAGATGAATTGTGATAGATAAATAAACCGTATAGAGTTAATATTAGCATCATATTGAAGGAGGATTTTGTCCTGTCTCCAAACAATACTCTCCTCCTACCTTCAATAAAGGTATGTAATAGTGATTTAAATGTTCATTTATCCATTTCTTTAGTCATTTTATTTAGTTCTCATTGTTTTGTGTATGTATAACTATGGTTAATCTTAAAAACAAATATTTTTTGTTGATATTTTTGTCTGGAACGTATTAATTGTATTTACATTAATTCTTATGGGAAATATTATTTCGCTTTTAGGCCGAGCTTCTGGAACGGATTACGGCCGATAAGCAAAGGTCCACTGTACTGAGATTAAGGTGGACAGAAGCACAGGTTATGGTCAGGACAAAAGTTTAAAAAAAAAATCTGAAATCAGAGCACGTCTGACTCCCACGTTGGTCTTGTAAGACAAGCACAGTAGTTTATTTAGTCTTCCATGTATTGCATACTACAGTATTATGGAGATAACATTGTCAGTGTAGACCATAGAATCATGGAGATATTATGGTCAGTGTAGAGCAGTATTATGGAGATAACTTTGTCAGTGTAGACCACAGTATTGTGAAGATAACATGGTCAGTGTAGACAAGTATCATGGAGATAACATGGTCAGTGTAGACCACATTATTATGGAGATAACATGGTCAGTGTAGACCACAGTATCGTGGATATACCTTTGATGAGTTTCGAGAGTTTTTACACCCAGAGCCTGGCCATGGGCCAGGCTCATCTGGTGCTAGCCTAGTCAGTCAGGCTGTTGCTGCTGGAGGCTTGCTGCCCCACATATTCATCACAGTCTGGTTGATCTGGCACCTGGTGAAGATACTTGTCCAATTTTCACTTGTTCCAGCAGTGTTTCTGATATTTTCTGGTAAGATGTTGAATAATCTGGGGCCACGGTGCCCACCGCACCCTTGCTTTTCACTGGGTTTATTTTGCACTTCCTTCCATATCTCTCATTGTAGTATGTTGTTATGGTAGTGTGCAGATTTGGCACCAGGCCCTTGAGTGCGTTCCAGGTATATATTATCATGTATCTCTTCTCCGCTCAGTGAGTACATATTCAAGACTTTAAAGGCATTCCCAGTAATTTAAATGCTTTACTGGCTCTATGCAGGCTGTAAATGATCTCTGTATTTGTTCAAGCTCTGATATTTCTCCTGTCCTGAATGAGGCCGTCAACACTGAGCAATATTATAAGTGAGGGAGCACTAGCGATTAGAAAAGTGTCACCATTGGCATTATTTCCCTTGTTTTGAAAGTTCTCAATACCCACCCCATCATTCTCCTGGCTGTCGTGATCTTTGTCTTATTATGTTCTTTGAAAGAAAGGTCAGTTGACATACTTATTCCCAAGTCTTTCACACGTTCCCAAGTCTTTTCACATGTTCATTCTATTTGATGATCCTCTTGAGTTTTGTATACAGTGTTCCTTTTGAGTTCTTCATTCTTTCCATACCTAAGCAGCTGGAACTTAACACCAATGAATGTCATGTTGTTCTCAACTGCCCACTGGAAAACCCTGCTTATATCTTCCTGTAATTTTTGGTGTCTTGTACTGTAGTGACTTTCATGATTATTTTATTGTCATTTGCAAATGATGATACAAAACTGTGACTGGTGTTTTTATCTATGTCTGCTTTGAGGATGAGAAACAGCAGAGGTGCCATGACAGTGCCTTAGGGAACCGATCCTTTTACCTCACTAATGCTGGATTTTGCTCTGTTTACTACTACTTTTTGTGTTCTGTGTATAAGGAACCCAAAAATCCATCTGTCTATTTTCCTTGTAATGTCCATGGCCCTCATTTTGTGTGCTATCACCCCATGATTGCATTTGTCAAACTCCTTTGCAAAATCTATCTACGTATATCACATCTGCATTTTTGGTTGTCTTCCAGTACCTCTGTAATTCTGTCATAATGGTTCAGCAGCTGTGCCAGGCATGATTGTCCTGCTCTAAAACCATGCTGGTTTAGGTTATGCCAATTGTGCTGTTCTATGAAATTTGTAATCTGATGTCTCATCACTCTTTCAAAGATTTTTACGATGTGGGAAGTTAGGGCTACTGGTCTGTAATTTTTAGCTAGCGCTATACTACCTCCCTTATGCAAAAGAGCTATGTCTGCACTCTTTAAGATCTCCAGCATTTTACATAGATCTAGGCATTTTTTTATAAATAGGGCATTCCATGAATCTGGTCCAGGTGCTGAGTGAGTGGGCATGTTATCCATTTCTTTTTCAAAATCTATGGGACTAGTACTAATGGCAGTTAGTTGGTCTGCATGGCCTTCTGCTGGAGTGAAAAATATTTTTGCATTCTCTACCCTGCTGTTATTTAGTGGGTTGCTGAACACCAACTCATACTGTTCTTTTAGAATTTCATTCATTTCCTGTTCATTGTCAGTATACAAGTCTCCTCTCGTTAATGGTCCAATTCTGCAGGTAGTTCTTAGCTTAGATTTTGCATATGAATGAAATATTTTGGGTTTCTTGCTATGTCCTGTATAACCTTTTGTTCCTTTTGTGCTTCTTCTGTTTGGTATAACATCCTAAGTTTTTGCTCTAATGCATTGTGATGTATTTATGTTTTTAAGCAATTTGGTAACCCATTTTCTTTTGTACCATCTCCTATACTCTTTCTCTATATCTGATCTTTTTCTGTGTTTCCTCAATACAGACCTTGTATGCTTCTGTATTCAGCTTCTCCATGCACTGGTGGAGATTTAGTGTGCTCATGTCTAATTCCCAGGATATGTCTGATAGTTCTTGGTGTATTTTTTCCCAGTCATTTCTATGGTTATTATCCCTTAAACTGTCCAAACGTAGATCTACTTTAGTACTGTTAGTGCTCCAAACGTAGATCAACATTTTATTTTTCCTGCCTCCAAATTTGGCACAATTAGACTGAGATGCCTGGTCAGTATAGAATGGGTCTTAACACTCGGTGTGCGCAGTATTAAAAAATCTGGGACCACTTAGTACCTTGTGGGAGCACCAGTTCAATTGAGCGCCAGCTAGAGCAAATAGCGCGGCAAACACCAGGGATTCACTGACGTCGTGTCGAATTAACACTCCCCTTTTAAGAGGAAAGTGATGGATGTGGCCACAAGTGGTCGAGGAAATAAAAAACCTTGATAATAACCCATGTGCAACATATGTGCAACATCCTTTCATTTTTGATACCACTGGTAGTGTCATCCTGCCAGAATGTCCTATAACCTATGCCCTAAGTAAAGAGAAACGATTCTGGAACATGTGTAATATGCTGGCTGGCTGACTTTGGCTATCTCTCTGTCTGTATCTGTCTATATCTCTCTGTCTGTCTATATCTCCATCTGTATCTATCTCCATCTGTCTCTATCTCTGTCTGTCTATCTCTGTCTCTGTCTCTCTCTCAAATGTACACATAAGTACAGTTATTATACATAGTGTAAATTACCTAGGATAACCCAAAAATTCCAGGCAAAGTGCTATACAGTGCTTGTAGATATAAGACATAATAAGCATGACTAGCAAGTAATACACATTTTCACTTCTTCAGGAATCAGACGTGATGACTCTGCATCGTGTGAAATACCTGTTGGTTTACGAGCCGCTCTCTAAGACAGAGACAAGCAGACGGAAAGACACACACACACAGGCAGACAGAAAGACACACACACACACACAGGCAGAAAGAAAGACAGAGACACACAGGCAGACATAAAGACAGGCACACACAGGTAGACATAAAGACAGAAACACACAGGCAGACATAAAGACAGACACACACACAGTCAGACAGAAAGACAGAGACACACAGGCAGACAGAAAGACAGACACACAGGCAGACAGAAAGACAGAGACACACAGGCAGACAGAAAGACAGAGACACACAGGCAGACAGAAAGACAGATAAGCAAGAGCTAGACAGACAGATAGATAGACAGATAGACATACATGTTTGTGTGTAACAGTGAAAACAAATAAAGCCAGGGTTCCCTGGTGCAGTGCACATTCATCAAGTGTCACTCCACTGCTTCACTGTCAGCAGTTTAGTGACACTCGTCTTAACTCCATGCTTCAAGGAGTTTCATATATACTCCAGCATGTCTAAAACATTGCTGAGACCTATAAATACTTTGTATATATTTCTAGACAATAGTAAATGACCAAGGCAGGTGAAAATGTTCACCTGTTGGTGTGTTTGTGACTATTTGAGTACTATTTCAGTACCTAATATTAGTTTCAGAAGAAAGATTGGCTATGAAATCACAAGAATTACTATAAATTGTAATTATCAGAACATAAAAATTATATAAATATAAATAAAAATGAGAAAAAGGTATATCGGCAACACTTCTGCAAGCGGTAGGACTCGATGTTGCCGTCAGGTGATTATCCAGCGCCAACTTCGTGGTCTTATATCTCGGTAAGTACTGGTCCTAAATTTTTTTTTTATTATTACACAACATTTTTTGTTTTTTTTCAAAATATTCGGAGCGCTGGGCGAGTGAACGTAGATTTACGTTTGGACAGTTTAAGGGTTATAGAGATAATATGGTCATTGTAGACCACAGTATTGTGGAGATAACATTGTCAGTGTAGACTACAGTATTATGGAGATAATATTGTCAGTGTAGACTACATTATTATGGAGATAACATTGTCAGTGTAGACCACAGATTATGGAGATAATATTGTCAGTGTAGACCACAGTATCATAGAGATAATATGGTCAGTTTTCTAAGTATAGTATAATATGAGTGTCTTTGTAGGAAATTTTACTTAAAGTTTTAAAATACAGTGGAACCATAGTGTTTGAACTTAATTGGTTCCTAGGTGGTGTTGGAACTGCAAAAAGTTCAGTGTCTGATATAGTATTTCCCAGGCTTTAATTATCTGCCTCACACACTGGAGGATGTTGAGCTGACTCCAAAAGTCTCTTGAGAGTTAGGTCAGTGCCAGAGGTCACTTCAGAGCACTTTTGAAACAGGGCTTTTGTGTAAAGCTTTTTTACAACTGAATTTTAAACAAGTCATCACATTCGGACTCCAGAAAAACGTTCAGAGTCCAAGTCAGTTTTTTCTGAACAAAATTGTTTGGACTCTGGTTTGTTCATGATCCAGTACATTCGAACACCGAGGTTCCACTGTTTTCCTAATGTGAACCTCCCAGAACTTCTGCTAATTATTCCTCTTTTACTTTTACAGCTCATCATTACAGTGTAAGAAGTGCCAACAACCAGAGTCATAAGTGTATGTAAGTGACAGAAATACAGTTGTATATGTGTATACTCTATATAAATTATATATTGCTAGCCTGGTTCCATAAAGTACATCTCATCATTACATTATAAGAAAATTTGCGACCCAGTCATTTGAATATGCGGGTGATGAAAATGTAGTAGAGTACTACATGTGTGTGTTGTTAGCACTGAGAGCCATACACCATATCTTGGTGTCACACATACATTGTCAACACAACCAACTTCATGCTCATCTTTAAGTCATGAGTTTTACAGCTCACATCTTCAACAGTTTATATATCATATCATTCTTTATATCCAGATTTTGTCAGGTGCAGCATTAACACCCATTGCAGTAAACATGCACTCATTCATTCCATGTACTGACATGGAATGAACAAATTGTGCAGTGAAGTTTATCCACTTGTTGAAGGTGTGCATATTACATGAACATTGAAGTTTAGTTAGCTATTAAGGCTAGTGGATATTCACATGAGCGTTCAGATGATAAAGGTTGCTCAATTCTCACCTTTGTTTATGCAGTGTTCTTCCTGGGCATTAAGTTGTTGATGGTGGTATTGTTTCCTTGGTCATCAGTTTTGAATTATTGTTCTGCTGTAATGTTATAGTGGACATTGAGTGGCCTTCATTTTAATGTTCACGATGAGAATTTTCAGCAATTTATATTGTATTACAGATAAGCAAGTTTACTAAACAAAAGAAACCAAATCATATTCCAGAGTATTCTCAAGGAATTTTCATTAAATATAATTTTTTTCTTGTTAAAAAATGTAAAAAAAACACGTGTACAGGATTCTTTGGAAAATTATATGTATATACAGAGAAACAAAAAAAATGACTAAAAAATACTCTGCTGTACATTACATGAAGGGTAAACCATTGTCAGTCATTTCATGCTAAATTATTTTACTAATCATTGGCAGCTTTATGAGGAAAATATGAAATATTTTAAGAATTTTGTTCTTAGGAATATCTGCTCCTTTAACACTTGAGAATTCATACAATATAGAAACCTTATTGGAGCTTGACTAAAAGATTTTACATTATTTGATGAACTAGTAATAGTTCATGCACAAGAAAAAAACGTTGTATATTCAGTGTTTTAAATGATCAGTTAAGAAATCTAATGTATTACAATATTAAATTTCAGACAGAAGAAGAACCCTGTAACTCTTAATTAAAAGAGCTTTCCCAAGATATATATTTGTTAACAAATAATATATAAATAGAAGAGAGAAAATGCTTGTGTTAGTTAATGCAGGTGTGTTAATATTAAGGAGAGAAACCATATTGATGTTCAGAGCGCTTAAATGACTTTACGTAAATCTATCTGTCAAGATATAGCTGAATTACTTCAAAACAAAAAAAAACATATACCATTTATAGTATGTAAAATATATTGTACATGAATGCACCTGAGCAGCAAATATGGCTGATCATAAGAGAACAGAACATACGAGTGTTCATACAGAAGGAAAGCCATATCAGTGTTTAGTGTGTTCAAAAAACTTTGCTCGAAAATCGCATCTTGTTGTTCACATGCGAGTTCATACCGGAGAGAAGCCATATCGGTGTACACGATGTCTAAAAGCTTTTTCACATAAATCACATCTCACGGCTCATAAGACTGTTCATACAGGTAAGAAACCATATTGTTGTACAGTGTGTAAAAAGGGCTTTTCAATAAAAGCAAATTTGGCAACACACATGACAGTTCATACTGGAGAGAAATTATATCGATGTCCAGTGTGTCTGAAAGACTTCTCGTACAAATCATATCGAGCCATTCACATGAGGTATCATACAGGAGAGAAACCATTTCAGTGTTCTGAATGTCTGGCAGATTTTTCACGAAAATCGCATCTAGAAACACATAAGAAAGTTCATTCAGGGGAGAGACCTTATCAGTGTTCTGTGTGTTTAAAAGATTTTTTATTAAAATCACATCTAGTAAGTCATGGAACAGTTCATTCAGGGGAAAAACCATATCAGTGCTCTGAGTGTTTAAAAAGCTTTTCACGAAAGCCAGATCTAGTGAAACATGGAAAGATCCATACAGGAGAGAAACCATACCAGTGCGCAGAGTGCTTAAAAAACTTTTCACGGAAATCTGATCTAGATATCCATGCAAGGGTTCATTCAGGAGAGAAACCATATCAGTGTGCAGAGTGCTTAAAACCCTTCTCCCAAAAGTCACATTTAGCAAAACATGTAATAGTTCATACAGGAGAAAAACCATACAAGTGTGCTGAGTGTCCAAAAGCCTTTTCATATAAATCTTCTTTAGTAAAACATAGGAAAGTTCATCCAGTAGATAATATTGACTATAAGAATATTTAAAATGTTTTTAACTAGTTTCAATCAAGTAACATGTACATTTAGTGTTAGTAAAACAACATTGTGGTTTAGAGCTTTAGATTAATATTGATTTACTCTAGAATTACACTCGAGGATTCCTAAGGGAATCCAGTTGTTTAATAAGATCACATGTGGTACATTACATAAGCCATTTCTTTGAAAGATAAACAATACCTCATAAAACTTGATAATATCCATGATGAACCAAATTGTGATTTATGTTCTTCAGATTATATAAGCTTATTGAATGCAAAATTTTCTTAAGGTGAGCCAGAATTATAAATAAATAAAAGTTTTGAAGAAAGCATGAATGTAACTCAAAATAACCTACTAGTTCACAGGTTTACAAAATGTAATGCTGGAAATTTGGAGGGACTGGGACGGTAGCAAATTGGTTAAGTGGCAGAATAAATTGCAGAAAAAAAGAGGATCTGGAGGAATTGCTAGAATAAGTGGACAGAAGATTATAAAACCATAATGCATGTATTTACACATGCTTTCCCTGTGATTGGTTTCCAGTGCTCTCCTACCCTCACAGCCCAGCCTGAGGCTAGGCCTCCCTGTTAAGATAACCCCAGGTAAACCTAGAAAGTCAGTGTGTCATTGAGGAATGTCTGTTTTATTTCCATTGGGGTCTTTAAATCTTCTCCCTCAGGATGTGACCCACACCAGTTGACTAAATCCAGGTACCTACTTCCTTGCTAGGTGAACGGGGACAACAGGTGCAAGGAAACATGCCCAGTGTTTCTATCCTTGCTGGGGACTGAACCACAAACACTCAGTGTGTGAAGTGAGAACGTTGCTTTCCAGGCCACAGGACACCAACTTATCAACCAGGCTGTTTGTTCTAGTAACCTCCAAGCCATAGCCATCACAATCTGGCAGATCTGACACATGTAGAAGGAGTCTATTCAGCTTTTTGGAAACTTTACCTTCATTGCAGCAGTATTTATAATACAGTGGACCCCCGAGTTTTGTAAACCCTGGAGATTGTACAATTATGTAAGTATAATACTATTGTAAGTGCTTGTGGAAGAGTATTTTTGGGGGTCTGAAATAGACTAACCTACGTGACATTTTTCCTTAAGGGAGTAAATTAGTTCAGTAATGGTGCTTGAGCAGACTTCAGGAGTGAAGTTTTTACGAAACTCGGGGGTCCACTGTATCTGGTTTTAGTGTGATGAACATTCTTGGGCTATGCATGTTGACACAATGTTCTTGAAATTGGACCCACCCACCTTCCCTAGTCTTTACTGTATTTATTTCACAATTTATTCCATGTCTTTCACTGCAGTAAGTTGTAACAGCAGTGTTAAGGTTAAGGAACATTTCCTCTATTACCGTCCATATGGAGTTGAAGATTTATTTGTCTACCTGGAGTCTACCTGGAGAGAATTCCAGGGGTCAACGCCCCCGCGGCCCGGTCTGTGACCAGGCCTCCTGTTGGACCAGAGCCTGATCAACCAGGCTGTTACTACTGGCTGCACGCAGTCCAATGTACGAACCACAGCCCGGCTGATCAGGTACCGACTTCAGGTGCCTGTCCAGTGCCTGCTTGAAGACAGCCAGGGGTTTGTTGGTAATCCCCCTGATGTATGCTGGGAGGCAGTTGAACAATCTTGGGCCCCTGACACTTATTGTGTTGTCCCTCAACGTGCTAGTGGCACACCTGCTCTTCATTGGGGGGATGTTACATCACCTGCCGAGTCTTTTACTTTCATAGGGAGTGATTTTTGTGTGCAAGTTTGGTACTAAGCCCTCGAGAATTTTCCATGCGTATATAATAATGTATCTCTCCCGCCTGTGTTCTAGAGAGTACAGGTTTAGGAACTTCAAGCGTTCCCAGTAGTTGAAGTGGTTTATCGCACTTATGCGTGCGGTGAAGGTTCTCTGCACATTTTCAAGGTCAGCAATTTCACCCGCCTTGAAAGGTGCAGTTAGTGTGCAGCAATATTCCAGCCTAGATAGAACAAGCGATCTGTAAAGTGTCAACATGGGCTTGGCATCCCTGGTTTTGAAGGTTCTCATTATCCATCCTGTCATTTTTCGAGCAGATGCAATTGCTACTTTGTTATGGTCCTTGAAGGTGAGATCCTCTGACATGATCACTCCCAGGTCTTTGACATTAGTTTTTCGCTCTATTGTGTGGTTGGAATTAGTTTTGTACTCCGATGAGATTTTAATTTCTTCACGTTTTCCGTATCTGAGTAATTGAAATTTCTCATCATTGAACTTCATATTGTTTTCTGCAGCCCATTTAAAGATTTGGTTTATGTCTGCTTGGAGTCTTGCAGTGTCTTCAACGGTGGACACTGTCATACAGATTCGGGTGTCATCTGCAAAGGAAGACACTGCACTGTGGCTTATATCCCTGTCAATGTCTGATATGAGGATGAGGAATAGGATGGGAGCAAGTACTGTGCCTTGTGGAACAGAGCTTTTCACAGTAGCTGCCTCAGACTTTACTCTGTTGACTACTACTCTTTGTGTTCTACATGTTAGGAAATTATAGATCCATCTACCAACTTTTCTTGTTATTCCTTTATCACGCATTTTGTGTGCTATTACACCATGGTCACACTTGTCAAAGGCTTTTGCAAAATCTGTGTATATAACATCTGCATTCCGTTTATCTTCTAGAGCATCCAGGACCTTGTCATAGTGGTCCAGTAGTTGGGACAGACAGGAGCGGCCTGCTCTAAACCCATGCTGTCCTGGGTTGTGCAATTGATGGGTATCAAGATGGGTGGTGATCTTGCTTCTTTGAACCCTTTCAAAGATTTTTATGATATGGGATGTTAGCGCAATTGGTCTGTAGTTCTTTGCTATTGCTTTACTGCCCCCTTTGTGGAGCGGGGCTATGTCTGTTGTTTTTAGTAACTGCGGGACGATCCCAGTGTCCATGCTCCCTCTCCATAGGATGTTAAAAGCATGTGATAGGGGCTTCTTGCAGTTCTTGATGAACACGGAGTTCCATGAGTCTGGGCCTAGAGCGGAGTGCATGGGCATGTCATTTATTGCCTTTTCGAAGTCATTTGGCGTCGTGGTGATGTCAAAAAGGCATGCGTCTGTCAAGTTCTGTGGCACTCTCATAAAAAAATCATTTAGGTTTTCGATTTTCAGTCTGGTTAGTGGCTCGCTAAAGACTGAGTCATACTGGGATTTAAGTAACTCACTCATTTCCTTGCTGTCATCTGTGTAGGACCCATCCCGTTTAAGTAGGGGCCCAATACTGGTTGTTGTTTTCGACTTTGATTTTCCATAGGAAAAGAAATACTTAGGGTTTCTTTCAATTTCATTTATGGCTTTTAGTTCTTCCCGTGTCTCTTGATTCCTGTAAGATTCCTTTAGTTTTAATTCGATGTTTGCTATTTCTCTGACTAGTGTCTCCTACGTATTTCAGAGATATTGGCCTCCTGTAGCCGCTCCGTTATTCTTTGCCTTCGCCTGTATAGGGAGCGCCTCTCTCTTTCTAGTTTGCATCTTCTCCTCCTTTTCCTTAAGGGAATTTGCCTTGAGCAAACCTCAAGTACCACAGAGTTAATTTGTTCTAGACATAGGTTGGGATCCGTGATGCTTAGGCAATCTTCCCAGTTTATATCATTTAGGACTTGGTTTACTTGGTCCCACCTTATGTTTTTGTTATTGAAGTTGAATTTGGAGAAAGCTCCCTCACGGCTGATCACATTTTGTTGATCTGGGGCTCCCCGCATGCATGTCTGGACCTCTATTATGTTGTGATCTGAGTATATTGTTTTTGATATGATGACATTTCGTATCAGATCATCATTGTTGGTGAAGATGAGGTCCAGCGTATTCTCTAATCTGATGGGGACTAATGGACACTGTTGATGGGGACTTATAATGAAGGCACCTGTGATAGGGACTTATGATGAAAGCACCTATGATGGGGACTTAATGAAGGCACCTATGATGGGGATTTATGAAAGCACCTATGATGCTGAATTATGATGGGACTTATGATGAGAACTTATGATGAAGGTACCTATGATGGGGATTTATGATGGCACCTATGATGGGGACACCTATAATAAGGATTTATGATGGGTACTTATAATGTTAGTTTAATATCTTTATTATGCACCTCATACCCATCCTGTGGGCGGTAGTCAAAAGATTACAGAGGTACATAATGGGTCCAGGGACTAGGCCCCAAAGTTTTGATAGCTGAGCAAGTTACAAAGGTAATGAACTCAGGTAGATCTGGTCACAATCATGACAAGTTACAAAGGTATTTACAGATTACAGAGGTACATAATGGGTCCAGAGACTGGGGCCCAAAGTTTTGATAGCTGGACAAGGTGTACAAAGGTAATGAACTCACAAGTTTCAAAGGTAATGAATCATGTAAGTAAATTTACTTAATTACGTTTATACATGGTTACAATCATGAACAAATTATAAAGTAATGAGCAATTCACTAGTCTACACCCGGTCACAACTGTAATGAGTTATTGGTGCAAAGATTAATTGTTGGATCACACACACACACACACACACACACACAGGAAGTGGAATAGTCTAGCAAGTGATGTAGTGGAGGCAGGAACCATACATTGCTTTAAGACGAGGTATGATAGGTATGATAAAGCTCATGGAGCAGGGAGAGAAGGGACCCAGTAGCGATCAGTGAAGAGGCGGGGCCAGAAGCTGAGTCTCGACCCTTGCAACCACTAATTAGGTGAGGACACACACACACACACATTCGACCCCTGCAACCACAACTAGGTGAGTACACACACACACACTCGACCCCTGCAACCACAATTAGGTGAGTACACATACACACAGTCTCGACCCCTGCAACCACAATTAGGTGAGTACGCACACACACACGTGTGAGTATCAGAATCGTTTGCGCTCGCGAATCTTTAGTAGTTTTTTTTTTTGCCCACCAAAGCCATTACCAGGATTGCTGGAAGTTGACAGTGTCAGTGAACAACCTGAGAAGTGATACTCGACCTGACCCCAATCAGAAAAAGGAGGTGAAGGTCACAGTTACATAAAATAAATTGAAATCAGTGCCACGAGAGAGAGGGAAAGACCGTAGGCCGAGGGAGAGGCAGGTAGTATTGCCACATCCCAATACCAAAAGTCAATCCAGAATAAGTGCGACCAAGCCAGGAAGTTAATGAGATAAGGATAGTCGAGTTAGTGTAAAGTGTATACAGGAAATATAGTTTCGAAGAAACAGAAGAGGAATCAGGAGCCAATCGTGAAACCAAATCGTGAATCATCGCGCATCGTGAAGCATTGCGCATGAAGGTGCCAGACGTCAGCTTCAGCCAGAGTAAAGATATATATCTTTATTATGCACCCCATACCCATCCTGTGGGCGGTAGTCAAAAGATTACAGAGGTACATAATGGGTCTAGGGACTGGACAGTACATCGCCTTTTTGTGGTTGTATGGGGGAGCTGAGTCTAGCCCTGAATTACTGATAGCTGAAGGTCAATATCATTCCTAGAGCATTAACACTTAGTTGAGGAAAGGAACTGTGGAGGTAGGACCACGAGGCAGATGAGTGCGCGCACAGACGCTAAGATCAGTAGAATACTCTAACATTGTTTATTCAATAAGTAAGTAAAGTTATTCAGGTATACAAGAGTACAGTGATAGGCTATCACACAGCAGCATACGTGTTGAGAACCTAGTATAACCCAACAAGTCAGTCAGCGTGGAATAATTCATCTAAATCAAGGTAGTGAGGTCACAGACTAAGTCAAAAGAGCCTTCCTATGGAGAGGCCTTTGATTCGCCTGACCTGCTTCAAATTATAACAAAAAATGCAGGAAAAAATTGAGCATCTTGAACAGATGCTGACAAGTTTAATAAATATATGTAGTCAAGATGATGCTCCTGAGTGCGTTGATGATGTCAAAAGTGCATCAACACTCTCGGTTCAATTTCAAGACATTTGTAAGAAAAAAGAAGCCCTTGGTTCTTGGCTTCAAGTGTTGCCTCAGTTCGGGCTGAGTGTTTGAGGGGAGAGGACGTGTGTGAGTGAAGTCCTAGGCCTTGTATCCCAGGACTGCCTACTTCACTCGACTGACAACTCATCATGCAACTCATATCATTGGATCGCAGCTGCATTGTTGCTGGAACTCTTATGTGTGAGCTGTGACTAGTGATCTACCTAGTTAAACGAAAAGTGTTGGTTTGAAGTGGCACAAGGCCTATCTTCACTACCCCTCGCCTGCCTCCTCCCCTCCTTCCTCTATTTAGAACTCAGCAATTCGCCTCTATTTACCTATGGTCTAGAGGCGGACCTTGCCTGCCCACATACATGCCTGAGTGCCCCTGTCAGTCCTGCTGCCAGCACTCCACGATTTCTCACCCACCATTCTTAAGAATGTGTCTCCTGTGTGCATACATGCCTGCACAAGTGTGCTAGAAGTTCTGCAAGTTTGGAGTGAGTAACTATTTGTACAAGTATTGCAGTGGTTGGTAACTCTTGAGAAGTCTGGCTCAGTCAGTGACCTTGAGAGGCACTGTATCACCTGCTTGAGACTTTCACCCATATTGACTATGTGAAGAGAGGTGAATGTGCGTGCTCCGTTACCCCTGCTATTCTCCTGTATCTTCTGCCCACCGCCTTTAAAACAGCATCCAGTAAAGGCGGATTTCGCTGAACCAGGAGTGTGTAACCAGTACCAACGTAAGCCTAATGTGGCTGGCTGAGAAAGGTGGGTAGCCATAAGGTGCCAGTGTGCTGGTAGTGGTTATTATATTACGATGGAATGAGTGTTCCTGCCTTCACAGCTAAACTCTCCCGTTTTACTCTTCGAACCGTTGAGGTGGAATAAAGGTATTAGATCCAAGGCTAGTTCATTCTACATCCAACACCTAGCAACGCCCGCCCCCACCGCTGCCCGTCCCCGAGTGCCACACACTGACAACGTCCCTCCTGCCCTTTCCTCAGCAAATCAATTGCAGTGTTCTGCTTTCTCTCACCGCCTCCCTGCTACAATTTAATACATCTATAAATTGTGTGTAAAGCTGGTTGATGCCTCCTGGGGCGCTACAGAACTGAAGACAAGCTTAACACCCCTGCCGCCCAGCTTTAAAAGTCCTAGTTGTAGTGCCGGCGACAGGTGGCGCTGCCATGGGCCACCTGGCTGGTGTAAACAACATCAGCTGACTCCCTACTCATAAGCATCATGGACAAGAATGCTACTCATCTCGTCGGTGTTTCTCAGATATAAAAGAGACCTAAGGATGCTATCGTGTGGTACCAGTTCATCTAAGTACAACTGAACAAACACCACACTTACTAGGGAACGGATAGGCCTACACAAGACAATAAAAGTTAGGTCAACTAGAAACTACAGTAAAGAAACACTGGTAAATATGCTACACAATTGTGACTGGTCAGTGATAACAAGTTGCACGGACGTAAATGATGCCTGGGAAAAAATCAAAACAATGTTCACTGCCATCCTTGATAATATTGCACCAGTTAAAGAGGTTAGGATTAAACGAAGAACTGAATCCTGGATGACTACTGAGATATTAGATAATATGAAATTCAGAGACCAGTTGATAAAAAAGATTTAAGGCAAACAGACAGGATATTGCAGCACTAAATGAATTCCAAAGGGTGAGGAACAGAGTGCAGAGGCTCATATAAGGCGCAAAGGCAAGACACTATTGCTCAAAGATCGAAGAGTACAAGAATAACCCTAGAAAGCTCTGGCAACAACTCAAACAGTTGGGGTATAGCCATAAACCCGTAGATAGATCTAACATAGTTCTAAATGTCGATAACGAGGTATGCCACGAAACAACTAAAGTGGCAAATTGTTTTAATTCATACTACACAACTGTCGCATCAACACTAGTAAGCTTCCAGCTGCATCAAATACCTTTAACACAGACTCTGATCAATTTAAAACATACTATACCAATAAAAGAGTAACTCCAAACAGTTGTCAACTAGTAAGTGTATCTCATGACTTCGTGCAAAAAGAACTAAGCAGGTTAAATCCAATTAAGAGCACCGGCCCAGATAACATCCCGTCTAAATTCCTAAAAGATGGTGCCTCTGAACTGGCAATCCCCATTGCTCACATAATAAATTTGTCCATCACCACTAATACAGTGCCAGAGGGGTTCAAGGAGGCCAGAGTTACTCCTATCTTCAAGAAAAATAGTAGGTCTGATGTCAGCAACTATAGGCCTGTTAGTATACTCAGTGTAATATCCAAAATTCTAGAGAGGGCGGTGTACTGTCAAGTAGTTAAATATCTTAGTGACAACAACATTCTTCATAGTTACCAATCAAGCTTTAGGAGATCTTACTCAACCGACACCTCCCTAATTAATCTGATGGATTACATGAGAACTGAAATGTCTATAGGGAACCTCATAGGAATGGTAACTTTAGACTTGCAAAAGGCCTTCGATACTGTCAACCACAATATATTATGTAAGAAACTTCAAGCTATCGGCATAGGTTCCACAGACTGGTTTAAGTCCTATCTTAGCAACAGGAAACAAATTGTCAAAATCAACAAAACGGAATCAGAACCACTGCCGATAGCATGTGGAGTTCCCCAATGTAGTATTCTGGGTCCTTTATTATTCCTGTGTTATGTAAATGATATGCTATCAGTGTCAAGTGCAAACTCCTACTGTATGCGGATGACAGTGCTCTGTTAGTGTCAGGTAAAGACCCACAAGATATAGCTAATGTATTAACACTGGAACTGGAGTCCTGCAGCAAATGGTTAGTAGACAACAAACTATCGTTACATCTCGGGAAAACAGAAGCCATACTCTTTGGTACGAAACATAAACTGAGAAGGGTAAATAATTTTAATATCCGGTTAATGGGGGGAAACCATCACTTCAGTTTCCCGTTTCGGAAACCCCTTGACCCCTGCATGTCAGGAAATTTATAGGGGCAGTGTGTAAAAAACGAATG
>WNWK01015159.1:0-48788 GCA_009830355.1 Cherax destructor
CACATCAATCAGATAACTGCTGCAGCATAAGGGCGGCTGGCAAACCTAAGAATAGCGTTCCAATACCTCACTAAGGAATCATTCAAGACTCTGTACACCATATACGTCAGGCCCATACTGGAGTATGCAGCACCAGTTTGGAACCCACACCTGGTCAAGCACGTCAAGAAATTAGAGAAAGTGTAAATGTTTGCAACAAGACTAGTCCCAGAGCTAAGGGGATTGTCCTACGAAGAAAGGTTAAGGTAAATCGGCCTGACGACACTAGAGGACAGGAGGGTTAGGTGAGTACACACACACACACACACACACAGAAAGGAGACAAACGAGGCACTAAACTATAGACCAGTGTCTCACGAAATCGTAATGACATGATTGGAAACAAACCATACCACGGGTGGGGTTCGAACCCGCGGTCACAGAGTCTCAAAACTCCAGACCGTCGCGTAAGCCACTGGGCCAGCTAGCTTCAATAAGATTCATCCAACTAGTTATATTTCTACACCATAGGAAGGTTAGCATAGGCACCACTGTGTCCACAAATGCAAGTTTTTACAGACGAATCTCCCGCTAGCATGGCCGTGACGAACTCTAGCTCAAGTCCCCCTCAAAGCCGTCAACATGACTCACGAAATCGTGTCATTACGATTTCGTGGTATGGTTTATAGACCAGTGTCACTGACGTGTATAGTATGCAAAGTCATGGAGAAGATTATCAGGAGAAGAGTGGTGGAACACCTGGAACGGAACAAGATTATAAACGACAACCAGCACGGATTCATGGAAGGCAAATCCTGTGTCACAAACCTACTGGAGTTTTATGACAAGGTAACAGAAGTAAGACACGAGAGAGAGGGGTGTGTTGAATGCATTTTCTCGGACTGCAAGAAAGCCTTCCACACAGTTCCTCACAAGAGATTAGTGCAGAAGCTAGAGGATCAGGCACGTATAACAGGAAGGGCACTGCAATGGATCAGAGAATACCTGACAGGGAGGCAGCAACGAGTCATGGTACGTGATGAGGTATCACAGTGGGCGCATGAGACGAGCGGGGGACCAGTGCTATTTTTGGTATATGTGAACAACATGTTGGAAGGGATAAACTCAGAAGTGTCCCTGTTCGCAGATGATGTGAAATTAATAAGGAGAATTAAATCAGATGAAGATCAGGCAGGACTACAAAGAGACCTGGACAGGCTGGACACGTGGTCCAGCAACTGGCTCTTCGAATTTAATCTCACCAAATGCAAAGTCATGAATATCGGGGAAGGGCAAAGAAGACCGCAGCCAGAGTATAGGCTAGGTGGACAAAGACTGCAAACCTCACTAAAGAAGAAAGATCTTGGGGTGAGCATAATACCGAGCACGTCTCCGGAAGCACACATCAACCAGATAACTGCTGCAGCAGACGGGCGACTGGCAAACCTGAGAATAGCGTTCCGATACCTCAGTAAGGAATCGTTCAAGACACTGAACACCGTGTTCGTCAGGCCCATACTGGAGTATGCAGCACCAGTTTGGAACCTACACCTGGTCAAGCACGTCAAGAAATTAGAGAAAGTGCAAAGGTTTGCAACAAGGTTAGTTCCAGAGCTAAGGGGAATGTCCTACGAAGAAAGGTTAAGGGAAATCGGTCTGACGACATTGGAGGACAGGAGGGTTAGGGAAGACATGATAACGACATACAAAATACTACGAGGAATAGATAAGGTGGACAGAGGCAGGATGTTCCAGAGACAGGACACAGAAACAAGGGGTCACAATTGGAAGATGAAGACTCAGATAAGTCAAAGAGCTGTTAGGAAGTTTTTCTTCAGTCACAGAGTTGTCAGGAAGTGGAATAGTCTTGTAAGTGATGTAGTGCAGGCAGGAACCATACATAGTTTTAGGACGAGGTATGATAAATCTCATGGAGCAGGAGAGAGAGGACCAAGTAACTGTTGGTGAAGAGGCGGGGCCAGGAGCTGAGTATCGACCCCTGCAACCACAATTGTGAATACACATAAGTAATATACTGCCTCACATAACATGTTATTAGGCGAGTGTATTGTGGGGCAGTTGTTGTGTAGTGTTCATCACCAGCCTGTGATCACCAGAGCGATGCTTCAGACCTCACTGTGTCAACAACTTGACCTTTCAGACCTGAGCACCGTCCTGGTTGTCTTCACTATCACTGAGCACCGTCCTGGTTGTCTTCACTATCACTGAGCACCGTCCTGGTTGTCTTCACTATCACTGAGCACCCTCCTGGTTGTCTTCACTATCACTGAGCACCCTCCTGGTTGTCTTCACTATCACTGAGCACCGTCCTGGTTGTCTTCACTATCACTGAGCACCGTCCTGGTTGTCTTCCCTATCACTGAGCACCGTCCTGGTTGTCTTCACTATCACTGAGCAACGTCCTGGTTGTCTTCACTAACACTGACCACCGTCCTGGTTGTCTTCACTATCACTGAGCACCGTCCTGGTTGTCTTCACTATCACTGAGCACCGTCCTGGTTGTCTTCACTATCACTGAGCACCGTCCTGGTTGTCTTCACTATCACTGACCACCGTCCTTGTTGTCTTCACTATCACTGAGCACCGTCCTGGTTGTCTTCACTATCACTGAGCACCGTCCTGGTTGTCTTCAATATCACTGAGCACCGTCCTGGTTGTCTTCACTAACACTGAGCACCGTCCTGGTTGTCTTCACTATCACTGAGCACCGTCCTGGTTGTCTTCACTATCACTGAGCACCGTCCTGGTTGTCTTCACTATCACTGAGCACCGTCTTGGTTGTCTTCACTAACACTGAGCACCGTCCTGGTTGTCTTCACGATCACTGAACACCGTCCTGGTTGTCTTCACTATCACTGACCACCGTCCTGGTTGTCTTCACGATCACTGAACACCGTCCTGGTTGTCTTCACTATCACTGACCACCGTTCTGGTTGTCTTCACTATCACTGAGCACCGTCCTGGTTGTCTTCACTATCACTGAGCACCGTCCTGGTTGTCTTCACTATCACTGAGCAGTGTCCTGGTTGTCTTCACTATCACTGACCACCGTCCTGGTTGTCTTCACTATCACTGAGCACCGTCCTGGTTGTCTTCACTATCACTGAGCACCGTCCTGGTTGTCTTCACTATCACTGATCACCGTCCTTGTTGTCTTCACTATCACTGAGCACCGTCTGGTTGTCTTCACTACACTAGCACCGTCCTGGTTGTCTTCACGATCACTGAACACCGTCCTGGTTGTCTTCACTATCACTGACCACCGTCTGGTTGTCTTCACTATCACTGAACACAGTCTTGGTTGTCTTCACTATCACTGACCACCGTTCTGGTTGTCTTCACTATCACTGAGCACCGTCCTGGTTGTCTTCACTATCACTGACCACCGTCCTGGTTGTCTTCACTATCACTGAGCAGTGTCCTGGTTGTCTTCACTATCACTGACCACCGTCCTGGTTGTCTTCACTATCACTGAGCACCGTCCTGGTTGTCTTCACTATCACTGAGCACCGTCCTGGTTGTCTTCACTATCACTGACCACCGTCCTGGTTGTCTTCACTATCACTGAGCACCGTCCTGGTTGTCTTCACTATCACTGAGCACGTCTGGTTGTCTTCATATCACTGAGCACCGTCCTGGTTGTCTTCACTATCACTGAGCACCGTCCTGGTTGTCTTCACTATCACTGAGCACCGTCCTGGTTGTCTTCACTATCACTGAGCACCGTCCTGGTTGTCTTCACTATCACTGAGCACCGTCCTGGTTGTCTTCACTATCACTGAGCACCGTCCTGGTTGTCTTCACGATCACTGAACACCGTCCTGGTTGTCTTCACTATCACTGACCACCGTCCTGGTTGTCTTCACATCACTGACACCGTCCTGTTGTCTTCACTATCACTGACCACCGTCTGGTTGTCTTCACATCACTGACCACCGTCCTGGTTGTCTTCACTATCACTGACCACCGTCCTGGTTGTCTTCACTATCACTGACCACCGTCCTGGTTGTCTTCACTATCACTGACCACCGTCCTGGTTGTCTTCACTATCACTGAGCACCGTCCTGGTTGTCTTCACTATCACTGAGCACCGTCCTGGTTGTCTTCACTATCACTGACAGTGTCCTGGTTGTCTTCACTATCACTGACACCGTCCTGGTTGTCTTCACTATCACTGAGCACCGTCCTGGTTGTCTTCACTATCACTGAGCACCGTCCTGGTTGTCTTCACTATCACTGACACCGTCCTGGTTGTCTTCACTATCACTGAGCACGTCCTGGTTGTCTTCACTATCACTGACACCGTCTGGTTGTCTTCACTATCACTGAGCACCGTCCTGGTTGTCTTCACTACACTGAGCACCGTCCTGGTTGTCTTCACTATCACTGAACATCCGTCCTGGTTGTCTTCACTATCACTGACACCGTCTGGTTGTCTTCACTATCACTGAGCACGTCCTGGTTGTCTTCACTATCACTGAGCACCGTCTGGTTGTCTTCACTAACACTGAGCACCGTCCTGGTTGTCTTCACATCACTGAGCACGTCCTGGTTGTCTTCACTATCACTGAGCACGTCCTGGTTTCTTCACTATCACTGAGCACCGTCCTGGTTGTCTTCACTATCACTAGCACCGTCCTGGTTGTCTTCACTATCCTGACACCGTTGTGTTGTCTTCACTATCACTGAGCACGCCTGGTTGTCTTCACTATCCTGAGCACCGTCCTGGTTTCTTCACTATCCTGAGCACCGTCTGGTTGTCTTCACTATCCTGAGCACCGTCCTGGTTGTCTCACTATCACTGAGCACCGTCCTGGTTGTCTTCACTATCACTGAGCACGTCCTGGTTGTCTTCACTATCACTGACAGCGTCCTGGTTGTCTTCACTATCACTGAGCAGTCCTGGTTGTCTTCACTATCACTGACACCGTCCTGGTTGTCTTCACTATCACTGAGCAGAGTCCTGGTTGTCTTCACTATCACTGACACCGTCCTGGTTGTCTTCACTATCACTGAGCACCGTCCTAGTTGTCTTCACTATCACTTAGCACAGTCGTGGTTGTCTTCACTATCCTTGAGCACCGTTATGATTTTCTTCATTATCACTGAGCATTGTCTTGGTTGACTTCACTATCACTGAACAGTGTCCTGGTTGTCTTCACTATCACTGACCACCGTCCTGATTGTCTTCACTATCACTGAGCAGTGTCCTGGTTGACTTCACTATCACTGAGCATCGTCCTGGTTGTCTTCAATATCACTGAACAGTGTTTTGGTTGTCCTCACTATCACTGAACAGTGTCCTGGTTGTCTTCACTATCACTGAGCACCGTCCTGGTTGTCTTCACTATCACTGACCACCGTCATGGTTGTATTCACTATCACTTAGCACCGTCGTGGTTGTCTTCACTATCCTTGAGCACCATTATGATTGACTTCACTATCACTGAGCAGTGTCCTGATTGTCTTCACTATCACTGAACACCGTCCTGGTTGTCTTCACTATCACTGAGCACCGTCCTAGCTGTCTTCACTATCACTTAGCACCGTCGCGGTTGTCTTCATTATCATTGAGCACCGTTATGATTGTCTTCACTATCACTGAGCAGTGTCCTGGTTGTCTTCACTATCACTGACCACCATCCTGGTTGTCTTCACTATCACTGAGCACCATCCTGGTTGTCTTCACTATCACTTAGCACAGTCGTGGTTGTCTTCACTATCCTTGAGCACCGTTACGATTGTCTTCACTATCACTGAGCAGTGTCCTGGTTGTCTTCACTATCACTGAACACCGTCCTGGTTGTCTTTACTATCACTGAGCACCGTCCTGGTTGTCTTCACTATCACTTAGCACAGTCGTGGTTGTCTTCACTATCCTTGAGCACCGTTACGATTGTCTTCACTATCACTGAGCAGTGTCCTGGTTGTCTTCACTATCACTGAACACCGTCCTGGTTGTCTTTACTATCACTGAGCACCGTTCTGGTTGTCTTCACTATCACTGAGCAGTGCCCTGGTTGTCTTCACTATCACTGAGCAGTGTCCTGGTTGTTTTCACTATCACTGAGCACCGTCCTGGTTGTCTTCACTATCACTTAGCACCGTCGTGGTGTTCTTCACTATCCTTGAGCACCGTTATGATTGTCTTCACTATCACTGAGCAGTGTCCTGGTTGTCTTCACTATCACTGAACAACGTCCTGGTTTTCTTCACTATCACTGAGCACCGTCCTAGTTGTCTTCACTATCACTTAGCACCGTCGTGGTGTTCTTCACTATCCTTGAGCACCGTTATGATTGTCTTCACTATCACTGAACAGTGTCCTGGTTGTCTTCACTATCACTGAACAGTTTCCTGGTTTTCTTCACTATCACTGAACAGTATGATGGTTGTCTTCATTGTTCAATTGCCTTCCAGTTTATAAAATTGCTCACAAACAGTGTCCAGAATATATTGCTGCCAATTTTGTCAAGGCTGGGAACCAAAGCAGTCATAGTACGAGGGGGAGAGAGCACAACTTTGTAGTTTACCTGGAGTTTACCTGGAGAGAATTCCATGGGTCAACGCCCCTGCGGCCCGGTCTGTGACCAGGCCTCATGTTGGACCAGAGCCTGATCAACCAGGCTGTTACTGCTGGCCGCATGCAGTCCAACGTACGAACCACAGCCCGGCTGGTCAGGTACCGACTTGAGGTGCCTGTCCAGTGCCTGCTTGAAGGCAGCCAGGGGTTTGTTGGTAATCCCCCTGATGTATGCTGGGAGGCAGTTGAACAATCTTGGGCCCCTGACACTTATTGTGTTGTCCCTCAACGTGCTAGTGGCACCCCTGCTTTTCATTGGGGGGATGTTACATCGCCTGCCGAGTCTTTTGCTTTCGTAGGGAGTGATTTTTGTGTGCAAGTTTGGTACTAATCCCTCGAGAATTTTCCACGTGTATATAACAATGTATCTCTCCCGCCTGCGTTCTAGGGAGTACAGGTTTAGAAACTTCAAGCGTTCCCAGTAATTGAGGTGGTTTATCGCAGTTATGCGTGCCGTGAAGGTTCTCTGCACATTTTCAAGGTCAGCAATTTCACCTGCCTTGAAAGGTGCAGTTAGTGTGCAGTAATATTCCAGCCTAGATAGAACAAGCGATCTGTAAAGTGTCAACATGGGCTTTGCATCCCTGGTTTTGAAGGTTCTCATTATCCATCCTGTCATTTTTCAAGCAGATGCGATTGCTACGGTGTTATGGTCCTTGAAGATGAGATCCTCTGACATGATCACTCCCAGGTCTTTGAAATTAGTTTTTCGCTCTATTGTGTGGTTGGAATTAGTTTTATACTCCGATGAGATTTTAATTTCCTCACGTTTTCCGTATCTGAGTATTTGAAATTTCTCATCATTGAACTTCATATTGTTTTCTGCAGCCCATTTAAAGATTTGGTTTATGTCTGCTTGGATTCTTGCAGTGTCTTCAACGGTGGACACTGTCATACAGATTCGGGTGTCATCTGCAAAGGAAGACACGGCACTGTGGCTTATATCCCTGTCTATGTCCGATATGAGGATGAGGAACAGGATGGGAGCGAGTACTGTGCCTTGTGGAACAGAGATTTTCACATTAGCTGCCTCAGACTTTACTCTGTTGACTACTACTCTTTGTGTTCTACTTGTTAGGAAATTATAGATCCATCTACCAACTTTTCCTGTTATTCCTTTATCACGCATTTTGTGTGCTATCACACCATGGTCACACTTATCAAAGGCTTTTGCAAAGTCTGTGTATATAACATCTGCATTCTGTTTGTCCTCTAGAGCATCCAGAACCTTGTCATAGTGGTCCAGTAGTTGGGACAGACAGGAGCGACCTGCTCTAAACCCATGCTGCCCTGGGTTGTGTTATTGATGGGTATCTAGATGAGTGGCGACCTTGCTTCTTAGAACCCTTTCAAAGATTTTTATGATATGGGACGTTAGCGCTATTGGTCTGTAGTTCTTTGCCATTGCTTTACTGCCGCCTTTGTGGAGTGGGGCTATGTCTGTTGTTTTTAGTAACTGCGGGACGACCCCAGTGGCCATGCTCCCTCTCCATAGGATGTTAAAAGCACGTGATAGGGGCTTCTTGCAGTTCTTGATGAACACTGAGTTCCATGAGTCGGGGCCTGGAGCGGAGTGCATGGGCATGTCATTTATCGCCACAGTCAGTGGCCAGGCTTCAAACTCCTTTTATTGAACAGCAATAAATTAATGGAACAGACTGCCTGCACATGTCAAAGCCAGTCACAGTATGAACCAGTTCAAGAAGAGAACCAAAAGGTACCTAATGAATGTAGCGGCAGAAAGTGAGGAGAATGTTTTTTTTATTTTTTAGGTAACATATATGTAAATGTAAATAACTCTTTTTACCTTATTCCTAGTATATATCCTTTATAATATAATAACATATATCTACTACCGTGTATAATATTAATGTATTAAATGCACCCCAATGGAAATAAGTCACTCTGTCTGACTTTTTTGAGTTATCCTGGGTTTTCTATACATATGCTGCTATGTATGATAATCTATTTAACTGTATTTGTGTATACCTGAATAAACTTACTTACTTACTTACTTATAAGGGGGATTACCAATAGACCCCTGGCTGTCTTCAAGAAGGCACTGGACAGGCACCTAAACTCAGTACCTGAGTAACTGAGAATCTACTGCATGTGTTTGAATACATACTAAGTGTTGCACATGTGTGTAACTTATCAACTTTTCGGTATTGTATATCATTATGGTATTGACACTGTCAGACGTTGCAACACAACGGTATCTTGGTACAGAGGTCATCGTCGATAACATTTTTTGCCTGTCCACTAGTTACGAGTGAGACGGATTGGACTGGAGAGGGACCAATCCAGTAGGTTCACTACAATGCTTCTCAATGATTGCATCCTTACTTCTAGTAGTGGACCCCGCCTGTAATGTGCTTCTCAATGATTGCATCCTTACTTCTAGTAGTGGACCCCGCCTGTACTGTGCTTCTCAATGATTACATCCTTACTTCTAGTAGTGGACCCTGCCTGTAATGTGCTTCTCAATGATTGCATCCTTACTTCTAGTAGTGGACCCCGCCTGTAATGTGCTTCTCAATGATTGCATCCTTACTTCTAGTAGTGGACCCTGCCTGTAATGTGCTTCTTAATGATTACATTCTTACTTCTAGTAGTGGACCCCGCCTGTACTGTGAAGATTATCTGCGTCTCATCTTGACAGTATATAAGTCTCCATACTGTTATTTCAGCTTCACTATTCCAGACTATGGAGTCAAACTCTTCTCTATGCTGAGGGACTGACCACCTCATAACTACGTCGAGGGTAATGGACTGATTACATCGTCTATACATTTGTATTGCTTCTACTGCCTTTGTATTCGACTGAAGAAGCCTACTGTGTTCTTATATGTTGTCTGCAGTATATAAGAACCTTCCACGCGTATATGCTGTATTCTTATCAAGATTGATGGGCTGATTACATCAACTCCAGGATGAGGGACTGATTACCTCAAACTCCTTCTGATCTTCACCATTCTTCTTTTTATTGGACTGATGAAGCCACAGTGTGGCGAAACGTTTCCACAATAAGGATACCCATATCAAAATGATATACAATACCGACAGGTTGGTAGGTAAGACCAGAGGCAACAATTAGGCAACTTTATTGTCTAACTATTGCCTATGTGTCTTAGCTACCAAGGATACCCATGTTTTACACATGAACCCATGTAAGAGTGTACCACTGTACTAGGGATGTATCGGATGTGAAAATTTAGATATCCGCGGATGCGGATGTGTGTATATGGATGTCTTACTTAGTTTGCTGATGCGGATGCGGATGTAAGAAATTGTGCGGATGTTTCGCGGATTTTGGATGCGGATGCATATGCGGATATCTTTTTACAGTAAAATGCGGATGTAAGAAATTGTGCGGATGTTCCGCGGATGCGGATTCGGATATCCGATACATCCCTACACTATGCTATCATACATTACCTCTTTGCCACCATGGATAACATTTTTTGCCCCCACAAATACCTCAGAGCATCACCCACTTTTTTCCCTTCATCAGTTTTATGGTTTACCTCGTCTTTATTATACTCTTACTTGGATAAGACTATAGTTACTTATTGTAGCTAATAATTAAATGAGAGAGATGTGAAGCATAATATTTATTTTAAGTGGAAAATTAGGGAAAGTTTTGGTTTCAGTTGATATATTGAACAATGCTGAAATATTCGGTGTTACCACAATAGACGCTTTCTTGTAGATTAAGAGATGGTATATTGGTATTATTTCAGACTATTTTTCAACAACAATTACTGAGGCAGCCAAGGCGTAAGTAGTTGGGCATACATTTATGCTTCAGAAATTTAAATTAATATGCGAGTAATTACCAAATCCTGAAACAGAATTTTAAATAGATGTGTTTTGATCGTTACAGGATCCCAGAAAACTATTCCCGTAGTGAATAACCCCAGTTCCTTGTGTGTCAGTGCACACCAAAGTGGTAGTGAATAACCCCAGCTCCTTGTGTCTCAGTGCACACCAAAGTGGTAGTGAATAACCCCAGCTCCTTGTGTCTCAGTGCACACCAAAGTGGTAGTGAGTAACCCCAGCTCCTTGTGTCTCAGTGCACACCAAAGTGGTAGTGAATAACCCCAGCTCCTTGTGTCTCAGTGCACACCAAAGTGGTAGTGAATAACCCCAGCTCCTTGTGTCTCAGTGCACACCAAAGTGGTGGTGAATATTGCAGAAGTTTCTCATGCAGATATGAGGGGAATCATAGGAGGCATTAACAAGGTTATACATAAAAACTTACATCCCAATTTCAGTAAAAATGGCAAATTATGACATAGCCCAAAATGAATTTAAACCTTCCTCTAAGAAACACCAGACATTTCATAAGATGTATCAAACATTAAAGATTGATGCCAATCATTTTTTTTATTTTGTTTAGGGGGAAATGCTAATCCCGGTGGAATCATATAGTGTCTGGGGAGTATGAGACACTCAGATTCGATCCAAAGAATGGGAGATGTGGCATGCTAAGCGTATGTTACATTTTATTCAGCGTATTTTTTTTATTAACACATAGGCCGACTCCCACCAAGGCAGGGTGGCCCGACAAAGAAAAACTTTCATCATCATTCACTCCATCACTGTCTTGCCAGAGGCGTGCTTACACTACAGCTACAAAACTGTAACATTAACACCCCGCCTTCAGAGTGCCGACACTGTACTTCCCATCTCCAGGAATCAAGTCCGGTTTCCCTGAAACCCTTCATAAATGTTACCTTGCCTACACTCCAACAGCACGTCAAGTCCTAAAAACCATTTGTCTCCATTCGCTCATATCAAACACGCTCACGCACGCTTGCTGGAAGTCCAAGCCCCTCGCACACAAAACCTCCTTTACCCCCTCCCTCCAACCTTTCCTAGGCCGACCCCTACCCCGCCTTCCCTCTCTAAGTCATTCTATTTTGTTCCATCCTCTCTACATGTCCAAACCATCTCAATAACCCCTCCTCAGCTCCCTGGATAATAGTTTTGGTAATCCCACACCTAATCCTAATCTCCAAACTACGGATTCTCTGCATTATATTCACACCACACATTGCCCTCAGACATGACATCTCCACTGCCTCCAGCCTTCTTCTTGTTGCAACATTCATAACCCATGTCTCACACCCATACAAGAGTGTTGGTATAACTATACTCTCATACATTCCCCTCTTTGCTTTCATGGATAAAGTTCTCTGTCTCCACAAGCTCCTCAGTGCACCACTCACCTTTTTCCCCTCGTTAATTCTATGATTCACCTCATCCTTCATAGACCCATCTGCTGACACATCCACTCCCAAATATCTGAACACATTCACCTCCTCCATACTCTCTCCCTCCAATCTGATATCCAATCTTCCGTTATCTAATTTTTTGTTATCCTCATCACCTTATTCTTTCCTATATTCACTTTTAATTTCCTTCTTTTACATACCCTACCAAACTCATCCACCAACCTCTGCAATTTCTCTTCAGAATCCCCCAAAAGCACAGTGTCATCAGCAAAGAGCAACTGTGACAACTCCCACTTTGTGTTAGATTCTTTATCTTTTAACCCCACACCTCTTGCCTACACCCGAGCATTCACTTCTCTTATAACTCCATCTATAAATATATTGAACAACCACGGTGACATCACACATTCTGTCTAAGGCCTACTTTTACTGGGAAATAATCTCCCTCTCGCCTACATACTCTAACCTGAGCCTCACTATCCTCGTAAAAACTTTTCACTGCTTTAACCTACCTCCTATTCCATACATTTGCAACATCTGCCACATTGCCCCCCTATCCACCCTATCATATGCCTTTTCCAAATCTATAAATGCCACAAACACCTCTTTACCCTTATCTAAATATTGTTCACTTATATGTTTCACTTGGTCTACACACCCCCTACCCTTCCTAAAGCCTCCTTGTTCATCTGCTAACCTGCTCTCTGTCTTACTCCTAATTCTTTCAATAATAACTCTACCATACACTTTACCAGGTATACTCAACAGACTTTTTCCCCTATAATTTTTACACTCTCTTTTGTCCCCTTTGCCTTTATACAAAGCAACTATGCAAGCTCTCTGCCAATCCCTAGGTACCTTACCCTCTTCCATACATTTATTAAATAAAAACACTAACCACTCTAAAACTATATCCCCACCTGCCTATAACATTTCTATCTTTATCCCATCAATCCCAGCTGCTTTACCCCATTTCATTCTACTCACTGCCTCACGAACTTCCCCCACACTCACAAGTGGTTCTTCCTCACTCCTACAAGATGTTATTCCTCCTTGCCCTATACACGAAATCACAGCTTCCCTATCTTCATCAACATTTAACAATTCCTCAAAATATTCCCTCCATCATCCCGATACCTCTAACTCTCCATTTAATAACTCTCCTCTCCTATTTTTAACTGACAAATCAATTCTTTCCCTAGGCTTTCTCAACTTATTAATCTCACTCCAAAACTTTTTCTTATTTTCAACAAAATTTGTTGTTAACATCTCACCCACTCTCTCATTTGCTCTCTTTTTACATTGCTTCACCACTTTCTTAACCTCTCTTTTCTCTCCATATACTCCTCCCTCCTTGCATCACTTTCTTTGTAAAAACCTCTCATATGCTAACTTTTTCTCTCTTCTCTCTCTTTATTCAGTGTATGTCCACTCATATAGGCATGCCTTCTAACCAGAAAACCAGGTGCTAAGAATATAACGAGTAGGGGCCCCATCGTTGTGATAGTACCTTGGTTCGATGAGTCAACCATAAGGACGCCCGCGGTACACTCGTGAATCAACCTTGGCAGACTTGCCTCCTTGTATGGTTGCTACAGTTCTCATCTTGTCTCTTGCTGGAATTTGCCTCACTGCACATATACAGTGGACCCCCGCCTAACGAACACCCCGGAAATCGTACATTATGTAAGTAATATTGTAAGTGCTTGTGGAATGTATTTTGGGGGTCTGAAATAGACTAACCTACGTGACATTATTTCTTAAGGAAATAAATTCGTTGATAATAGGCGCTTGAGCAGGCTTCTGGGATTAATTTTGTTCGTTAGGCGGGGGTCCACTGTACTGCATTATTATTACTATCATGGGGAGCCCTAAACCCGTAGGGATTATATCATATGCTGTATATATTGTACATATCTGATTACTATTTGCTGAAGGAAATACAAGTATTTACTCTGCTGCCTTTTGCTCATTCCTACATGGGTGTCATTGCCAGGTGTGCAGTCTGTAGCACGACAATCACGTGAGGAACAAGAAAAAAAGGCAGCAGAAAAATACTTGGTTACTGTGCTACAGCCAGGTGTGCAGTCCACTAGTATACACCTGTGTTCATAACATGCAGTGCCTGTTCCAAGTTTGGGTTTTTCTGCCCTTGTCTCCATGAGCTTGCCTACAGGTCTGAGTTGCCAAACCTGTAAGTCATTGTGTGTTATTGCTTCGTGTTGTGTTGAGCATATTGCAGTCAGCATTTTGTTTTAGTGGTTATGCCACCTTGCTGAGGACTACCCTCTTCAAGGAGGGGCTCCTCGGCGTATTAAAGAGGCTTTTAGTCTGAGGTGGACTCTTTGGTCTTTTCCTCCGATCAAACCTAAATACCCCCACTCCCCCTTCCTGCCCCATCCTCCACATCCCTCCTTTCCCATTCCTCCTTCTTTCCCTTTCCTTTTTTTCAGTCTATGGGGTCCTCCTCATGCATTCTAGTTCCTAGGATGAGAAAGGGTATCGTTGTCCATCCATTCCGTTGAGGTCCTTGGTGGTGGTGTGGTTTGGCGTGGAATCTGGATAATCTGGGTATGTCTCAATCCCCCCAGTCTTCCAGGGAAAGGCTTACATGTCTGGCAGGTAGGTGTATCTCTGAAAGCTGCCTGTCAGATTCTGAGAGGTGGTGGCGGAAGATTCCTGAGGAGGTTTCCGACTGCCCTCTCTTTTGATCATTGAGGTGCCTCAGTGGATATGAGGTTACTATCCTGGATTGCCGGGTTACCGACATGAAAGGTAGGGTATGGCACGGGTTCCATGCTACATCTGCACTACTGGCTGCCCTGATGGCTCTCTTGGGCCTGCTACGACCAGCTAAATACGCCTCCACATTCCCCTCCCCTTTTTCTGGCTCTTTTATTATTTTTTAATAAAAAACAAAGGAAACTTATCAAAGCGACCCATAACCCTGACCTCCCTCCTCCTGGGCCCTTTCCTGCGGCATCCTTTACAGACCCTGGCACGCCTTCAGACAATTCTTTGGACCTCTCATCCAGCCCAGTACCTCTGGTACCATGGTTTCGACCAGCCCTTTGGACACCTCTAAACTCCATGCGGCTTTGACTATTATCCCAGCTTCTCCACATACAATGCATCGATTTTCAGATCATACTCACAACTCGGGATGGCCCACCTCTAAACCCTGTCTAAACAACCTCAACCTGTCACTAATAAACCTACCTCAGTTTCCTCTCACGTTAATAAGAAACGAACAACTAAGATAATCCCTTCCCTTACACTCTTTGTTTCAAAGTCCTTCTTGGACAAATTTTTTACGCTACAACTAACTTCTACTACTGACTATCTTTCCGACCACAGCATCAGCAAGGTGCTCCTTCGCCATGTTGGGCAGAACATTTCTTTCCATGCTCTTAAAGTGGCACACGAGTTGTCACAGAACAAAATTCAAAGCAAGCACATAACCTTTCACTTCTTGAAATTGTTGACGAAACACCTGTAATTATACGCAAGCACATCTCTCTTAATTCTTGCTGTGGAACTATTTCCCTTCCACACCAATCATACAACGTGACTTTCTTGCTCGTAATGATGACATTCTGGAGCAACTCTAGCTCAAGAAACTCCCGATCATCAAAGTTAACACTAACATACTCACTGCCCACGGGAGGAGGCGCTATCCTTGCGATATAACGAAGCTAACATTTGACAGCCGTCAACTGCCACCATCTATGTACATAGCAGGACAACGCCTACAAGAGTGGGAGGTGATCCCACATCAATGTAGAAATTGCTGGCGCTTAAGCCACCCAGCAAAATATTGCAGGTCAATGACAGAATGACCTGTCTGTGGTGCAACTGATCATAGCAGTCCATCCTGCAATCATTCTCCCTCTTGCCTTAACTGCAAAGAGGCGCATCCTGCCTATTCTCTTAAGAGAAAAAGAGTCTGTTGTCTTAAAGAGAGAGGCTTCTCTTATGCCATGGCAGCTTTCCATCTCCGCCTCCACGAAAGACTCCATGACTTTCTTATTCAGGGTCGCTCGACGGAGACCTCAATAGTGCCTGATTCCAAATTGCCTCTGCATCTCTTACATTCCACCACCTCCGTGTCCAACCCTTCAGCCGCCCTGGTCTCTGAGATTCCAATCTCATCATCTCTTCTGCTCCTACCTCTTCATCTTCCAGTCCACATTTCAACGTGTGACTAAATCACGCATATATCTCTTCTTCTCCAAAGTTTACATCTGCATTCAAGTCTAAATCTCCTTCAACCCCAAACCGCATGACATCCCCAACCGTTCTTCACACCCTGTCTTTGAATCTCGACCTTTACCTTAGGATGCATCTGATACTGTTGTGGAGGTATCCAGCCCCAAGTACAGTTGCTTCCTCGCCTGTCTTTCAGAAGTTTCTGCTTGCCACGCACCTCTATCCCTTCTTTGGTGTCTTCTATTATCTCTCCACTTTTGCCCAATCTACATCTCTCTCCACTCCCAAACTCTCTCCGGCTTATCTCTCAACTGAAACTGTTGAAGCCATCTCCACCTTAACGAGGAGAAAACACCTATGATGGACCCCGGGGCCACCCCTGACATTTTACTTTCTGGCCTTTGCACATTTTTTTACACCGCCTTCACATTATTACAATACCTCACTCCTTACTAGTTTCCTATGCCTCAGCATGCTGACTTTACTGACCCTGCAATATATTCTGTTACACTCTATTAGCCGATCATGGCTTATTTACAGTAGAATATTTGAGGCCTCAGGGAAATTGGGGGGGACTCTCCCAGTTCCCCCTCTGTATCTGCTACCTAGAGAATACCTGAAGAGGTTTCGGAGATCAAAATCCCCTGCAGCCCGGTCTGTGACCAGGCCTCCTGGTGGATCAGGGTCTGATCAACCAGGCTGTTACTGCTGGCTGCATGTGTAAGTAGTAGTTCAGTAGTAGTAATTGTGTAGACCTGTAGGCCTATATAGCTATCACCAGTTGGTGTCTGCGGCCTATAGGCCTACACAATTACTACTACTAAACTACTACTGACACAACTTCAGTCATGCAAGATAGTGTCCAGTTGCCTCAGGTGTCTGAGGAACTCAGACTACCTTGAGTGCTGAGCCTATCCCTGCAATGTCTGCTAGTTCAAGTAGTAGTTTCTCCACAGGGACGCCTTGTCGGAAAACGACTATTTAAAACTTAATGCCATCTTTTTGACGTCACAGCCGTCTGCAAAACGTTTTGCGTTGACGTCAACAAGAGATCGAATAGTTTCAAATAGTCGTTTTCCGACAAGCGTCACCTGTGGAGAAACTACTATTTGAACTAGCAGACATTGCATGGATAGGCTCAGCTCTGCATGCCTGAAGTGTAGGTGGAACACAGACAGGAGTGACAGGATTACCAGTGCCTGACACATGTAGACTGATGTATGAACTGCAACCCAGCTGATCAGGTACTGACTTTAGGTGCCTGTCCAGCTCCTTCTTGAAGACAGCCAGGAGTCTAATTACAGTCTCCCATATGCATACTGGGCAGTTGAACAGTCTTGTGACCATGATACTACTGTGGTGTCCTTAGCTACTTGTGGCAGCCTTGTTCTTTTGGGGAAATTTTCCCCCAAATCTTGCTTGGGAGGTTTTTGAAATTTGGGACTATTTATCTTTCTTGCTGCTTCTAAAAAAATAAAAATCAAGGGCTTCATTTCTTCAGGGGTAGTGCTTTATCGTATTTATGTGTGCCATGAAAGTTTTCTGTACATTCTTAAATCTGGAATGTCGCCTGCGTTGAAAGGGGCCGTTAGTGTACAGCAATATTTCAGCCTAGAGAGAATGTAGAAATTTGTCTTGGACTGCCTCCTTGTAAGCTGCCCCTGGCAAGCGCTGTTGACACCGACATTTGAGATGCTCCTCTCAGGCTCACAAGTGGCTTATGGAACAGATTTCTAATTAATTGCAACTGCAAGAATTCCCCACCTACATGCACGAAAAAAGGGGTTTAACACTTGATGGAGAAGAATTTTGTCACTTTGTCTTCCAAACTCCCTAAGCCTTAGTCCTCTGGACTCTCCCTTGAAAGACACGTGCCAGTAGGACTTAATTCTGCAAGATTCAAGTGGTATTGGTGTCCTGCCTTAAACTCAGAATCTCCCCCAATTCTAAGCAATATCTAAGCATTTAAAGGGATACTTTGCTTCCCGACTTCTACTTAAAGAGGGGACGCTGGTACCTGCTAATAAGCGTCCGACTGCACGAGACCCACAACAAAACCCACCCACGTTTCCCCAGAAAACTGGCCAGATACTGAGAGAAAGAAAGGTATGGTCCTACTGTAGTGGGTCTGGATGGAGAAGATATTCACAGTACTTCGAGATGTCTCCTCCGAGTCCCCAGGACAGATGTTGGGAGTCACGTGGGGAACGCTGCGCTGTTCGCAGCACTTGTTCACTCGTTGATGTCTGGTCTGAGAAGAACGTAGGTCATGCATTGTGAGTCCCACACTGCTTGACCTCAGCATGGAATTGCCATTTTCGTAGGCTATATAACCTAATGTTCACCTATTGAGGCCTAAATCTACCTATGTTAAGGTGCTAGAACTACATTATTAATATCTAAAGTTGCCTCAATAATCCTAATATTAGTCACTACCTGTACAAACTTACCTAGACCTTCCTAGGAGAGTAAATCTATCAATTAATATGTGCAATCTCCTTACCTTCGCCAACTAGTGTGTTTGTTTGAGGGGTGTGTGGGTTCATAAACTCCGAGGACCTACCGGTGGCAGGTTTAAGGCTTCATATGGCTTATTTACCATGTGGAACTTTTAGCAAAAAAATAAGTTTCCACAGAGAATAAGCAATTTGAAGAGGACTATCATGGGCTTGGCATCCTTAATTTTGAAGGTTCTCATTATCTATGCTTTTCATTTTCTTAGCAGATGTATAGAAACATTGTTGTGATCCTTGAAAGTGAGATACTCTTGACATTATCACTGTCAGGTCTTTCACATTAGTTTTCGCTCTATTGTGTGGTTGGAATTTGTTTTATACTCCGATACGGTTTCAATTTCCTTGAGGTTTTTCCCTATCGGAGTAACTCAAACTTCTCTTCATTGAAGTTCATGTTTTCTGCAGACAATTTATAGATTTGATTGATATTGATGTCCCCTTGGAGTCTTGCAGTGTCTTCGATGGATGACACCATCATGTGAATTCGGGTGTCATCCACAAGGAAGACAGTGCTGTGGCTTACATCTCTCAGTATGTGAGATATGAGGATATGGAACAGGATGGGGGCAGAGCTTTTCACTCTAGCCGCCTCAGACTTTATTTACTGTTTACTATTACTCTTTGTGCACTGTTAGGAAGTTATAGTTCCATCTACCAACTTTTCCTGTTATTCCCTATCACTTATTTTGTCACTATTACACCATGGTCGCACTTGTTGAAGGCTTTTGCAAAGTCTGTGTATATTACATCTGCCTTTTGTTTGTCCTCTAGTGCGTCAAGACCTTGTCATAGTGGTCCAGTAGCTGGGACAGGCAGGGGCAGCCTGCTCTAAACCCATGTTGTGTTGCCCTAAGTTTTTAATTGATGGGTATCTAGGTGGGTCTTTGCTTCTTAAACCCCCAAAGTTTTTTAAGATATGGGCGTTGTGTATCGTTTTTTAACTTTGCAATTGCTTTACTCCCCTTTGTGGGGGGAATCTATTCTGTTTTTTGGGACGTGGGATCCCCCCGGTCCATCTCCTCTCCATAGTTGCTGAAGGCGGAAAGGGGGTTCCCTTTGATTTTATAACGGAATTCCATGATCTCCACCATTATACATTTATTCTTTTTCAAATTTTTTTGGGAAATTTCAATTTTTTTCCAAAATTTTACCGTCATAAAGTCGGGTTTGGCCACAAACACTGAATCATATTGGTTTGGACTTTAGTTCTCCTCATTTCTTTTGTCATCTTGTAACCCAACTCTAAGCGGGGTCCTTTTGTTTTTTTTCCTTAATTTAATTTTATTTTCTTTTCTCTGCCCATCCTTTCCCCGTATTTCAGATTGCTCCCCTTTCAACAGCTCTGTATTCTTTGCCTTCCCTTATAGGGAGCATCTCTTTTAGATCTTTTTACCTTTTCTTAAAGGAATATTTTTAAAGCATCCTCAAGTGCCACAAGTTAATTTTTCTACCAAAAGGTTCAGTCTTGTTGCGGATTTTCCCCAACTTGTTTAATTTAAAGGTTGATTAACCCATGAAAAACATTGGGATTTTTTTTTAAAAGGGCTTTTTCCCCTATAAAAGGGTCCCTGGTGTCATCGAGGGTTTGGGGCATCCTGAACAATCGCCTAATTTCCCAAAATTCCATATTATTTTTAAAATAAAAGAATAAACTAAAGGGGGTCAAACCCAGCATGTCAAGAAATAAAATATATTATTAAGGAATTTGGTGAAACCTTCCTGGTCACCTTTTGCTTAAGGAATTCCGTCCTCTATTTGTTGTGATCTATTTTGTTTTGTCTTTTTTTTGAATCGATCATTTTTTGGGGAAGATGAGGTCAAGTGTATTTTCTTCTTTTGGTTCCACTATTTGCGGCTTAGGTGAGTTTGTTAAAAAGATTTAATAGCATTATTTGCTACTTCCCCCTTTAAGTGACTTAAGTTAAAACCCCCAGAAAAGTTGGAGTTTTCCGAAGTGGTCAATTTTCAACTTTCCTGAAATTTTAATAATCCAAATATAACATAAGACAATTCGGTTTTGTTTCTCTAAAATTTAACTACATCATTTGAGGTGTTTAGTATTCTAGCAAATGGGGACTCGGAAAAAATAACTCCCCTTTTCCTTTTTCCCGTTGCATCGAATAGGTTGAACCTGGAAAAATTTTTTTTTTTGATTTTAAAACCGCAAACTTACGTCTGTTGATGGCTTTAACCCCATGTTTGCAGAGATAAATGTCTTTGTGTGATGGTTTAAGGATTTCTGTTTCGGGACTTTTTTTTGTTCTGGAAAAGGGGCTGTGCCCCACCCAAAGTTTTTGGTTGGGTTGATTTCTGTCATTTCTCAATTTTTTTTTTCCTTCCGGATTAAAAAAACCCCTCTCTGGGGGGTTTTTCTCTGAGTTGTTTCAAGGCCGGGGATCTGTTCTTCCTGTCCCCTTTTTGATGGATCCTGACAAATGTTTTTAGCACTGTCTGTCATGATGAGGAAATTTCCAGGTAAATAAATTCAAAAAAGAAAATTTTTTTAGGGTGGCATTTTTTGGGTATCAAAAGCACTCCCCCTGTTTTTTAGATATACCATCCCAGATACACAAACTTTCACATGGTTTCTGTTTGCCGGTTTTTTGGCTGCGTTCCCACTGGTGTATTTTTTTTTTCTTATTTTAAACCCCCATAACATCAGTGCCCCACCGTTTTTGGTAATGTAACCAACCCAAAAAATCATCCTTTTTTCCTTTCCCGTTTGCTACTTTGTTTTTTTATTATTATAATAAAAAACCTAAAACCCCGGGGGGTTTTACAGCGCTGCAGGTTGTGGATGAGGAGAAGGTTGAAGGGAAGGACGATTATAGGGATGGGTGCTGTGCGGGGGGGAGGGTGGGGGAGCGAGTGAGGGGGAAGGGACGAGGAGGTCTGAGGGATAACTTAGAGTTTGTGTATTTTTCCAAAAATCCAAGAATAGGATTAAAAAGGGGCCATCGCAAGAAGGGGGAAAGGAAAGAAAGGGGCAAGCAAGCGTTGGAGGGAAAAACGGGCCTTTAAATGGACAGTCCCGGAAGTCCGAATGGAACCACAATCCCAAGGGGCGGGGACCTCCCTGAGATACCCTGAGTAAACGATGGGCCACAAGGGGGGAGAGTACCCCAAACCCGAATTGGGACGAAAAAGGGCCCCGAAACCTATAACCGGTTTAAAGAATGAATTTGTTATTCGCGGCAACCAGCTTGTTGCCAACGGGGCAAAGGTGGGAGCAAGCCCAAAAAACCCTAAAAGGAACCCCTTTAAAGGAAGGTCAGTACTGTACCCGGGGCGCCTGTTCATTGCCCTTTCAAAAACCCCGGGGCCCAAAAAAAAACAATATCATTTTAAAATGGGGAAACCCAAATGGATCAAGAACTAGGGGTGAGGGTATAAATT
The DNA here is from genome assembly GCA_009830355.1 of Cherax destructor. Classification (NCBI taxonomy): domain Eukaryota; kingdom Metazoa; phylum Arthropoda; class Malacostraca; order Decapoda; family Parastacidae; genus Cherax; species Cherax destructor. The sequence goes on from WNWK01015159.1 coordinate 21,945, forward strand.
TTTACATCCCCAAAGCACAAGGAGTCTGAAAAAACCACAAATGGGATCGGCTAATAAAACGGAAAATGCCCGAAGGCTCAACCCGAAAATGCTCCCGGGGGTAAAATGCCCTTAAACCTGCCGGAAAACTGCTCGAATCCGCGCCATCAGATGATTTTTGAACCATCGGTGTATACTGCGATGGCATGGGAATGAAACGGAGTGGTCTAGAAAGAAAAGGAAGCCGCCGTAGGTAGTTGGGCTTTCGCGCAAGGTAGGGAATAGAACAGACACGGACAGCAGGAACTTCCCAAGGGGAGGGGGGGAAACGGAGATGTCACATGAACATAGGGGTGGGAGCTGAAGGGAAAGACACAGTGAATGTGACGAAGAAGAAAAGGGGCAAGAAAGCAGGGCGCGAACAAATAAAGAGCGCCTACTAACATCTGTGACAATCCTATACATAGAAGGATTCGGAGGTCATGAGAGCAACATAATAGCGAATGCAATGTGCATCGCGACGATCAGACAAGGATGGAATGTTGTTTCCATAGGAGGCTCTCAACCGGGAAGACAGAAAAGCACCAAGGCAAAAGCGTAATCCTGGTAAATGGATAGGAAAGCTGGAAAGAGTGGCAGGAGAGCTGCCGAATATATCTGGTCACCATAATCGAGTTTCGATAGAATTAGGCCGAATGAGACGAAGGAGAGTTCTACGATCAGCCCCCCATGAAAGATGCGAGGGTTTTAAGGAGGTTCACCCGGCTATGACAAGTCGCCTTCAGAAGGTAATGTGGGTTTCAGGACAATCTGCGGTCAAACAGGAAGCCAGAAACCTGACTGTATCACGTTCTGGAATACGTGAGCCGTATAAGGTACAATGGATGATCAGAGACCACTGAACGTCTAGTGAACGTAATTTGATGATTTTTGCCACTAGAAAATTTAAACCCGTGAGTGGTGGCCCAATCAGAAACCCGGTTGATGGCATGCTGGAGGGAAACTGCAATGAGGTGACAGTCAGCACCTGCACAATATAGCAAAGTCATCCACATAGAGCGATGACCAAATATTGGATGGGAGAAAGATGCCAGATTATTTATAGCAAGCAGAAAAAATGTTGTGCTCAGAACACATCCCTGGGGGACACCTTCAGCTTGGACAAATTCCCGGGGGAGTTCATTACTAACCCGGACCGGAAATTTTGTCAATTAAGAAAGCCTTAAGAAAGAATGGTAGGTTGCCTCGGAGGCCAAGGTGGGCCTGGGCCAAGATATTATATCTCCAAGTTGTATCATAAGCCTTCTCAAGGTCGAAAAGATAGCGATAACCGAATGGTTATTCCAAAGGCTTCGATATACGTATCCAAGCGCAGCAAGGGGTCAATGGCAGGAACGGCCCTTACGGAAGCCATACTGACTGGGAGGGAAATACTATGAGTCTCTAAATACCCATCAACGTCTATTAACTAGGCGTTCCATTACCTTCAAACTGCACTGGTAAGGGCGATGGGACGGGAGTGAGAGGGATCCGTCCCGTGCACCTGGTTTTTGAAAAGGGAAACAATAGCAGACTTCCCAGCTGGGGAATAACTCCTTGCGACCATATAAGATTAAAAAGTCGTAAGAGGACGTAAGAGCAGACTGATGTAAATGCTGTAGCATACGAATATTTTGCCGTCTGGCCCACTGCCGATGATCGGCAAGCAGAAGTGTTGCCTCCAGTTCTTGAAGGGTAAAAGGGGACATTATAGGATTCTTCTCTAAGAAGAAAAATCTAAGGGGCTTTAACTCGCTGGCAGACTTAAAAAGAAAGGAACGAGGACATAGATGGAGCCCCTGAGAAATGGGACGAGATGATTACCAATTTCAGTGGCAACGGCAAAGGGTGTGCTATCGACACCCGCAACCTGAAGAACAGGAGCCGGGTGGGGAGAATTTCCCCCTCAATTTCCGCACTTTCTTCCAACTGCACTCATCGAGAAGCCGAAGTGATGTAAAACGTAATCTCGCCCAAGTGCGTTTAGCATCACGTATGCACGGCGAGCAATAAACTCTCTTCTGCTTGAAAAAAGGATTCTCTGTGGTTCTGTTATCGATACCTGCCCCATGCAGCGCGTTTCAAACCACTGCCCGAGCCAAGTAGGGAGACCACCAAGACGCCTTCGAGGAGCTTGCCCGAGGTTTTGGGGAATAGAATGTGAAGCCGCTGTGAAGATGGAGGACCGAAAAAAAGATGTAAACCTCATCAATGGAGGGCGAGGTAGGAACCTCATGAAAGGCAGTAAATTCGTAAAAAGGGCCCATTTCGCCGGTCAAATTGCCAGCGTGGGCAATGAGGAGGTGGAGAAAACAGAGGGGACTTTAGGATGATTGGGGAAAAGATCGGTGTCATGTAAGTCCGGGAGGACAGACCGGTGAAGTCAAGGACAGTTGATGAAGAGCAGATGGAAAGATCGTGCAGGAGAAAAAAAATGAGTTCGGGGGTCAAAATGGGTAGAATTTCCCGTATTTAAAACATGGAGGAAGAGAACAGAAAGCCCCCACTGAATGCCGGGAGTCCGTGCGACCCCCCCAAAAGAAAAGTGGTGCGGTTAAAATGAAGTAATAGAAGGGTGGCGGTAAGGAAGAAACCAGAAAATCAATATCTGGGATAGACAATGCCCGGAAGGAGAAAATATAAAGAACAGAGTGTATACCACTTATTCAAGTGGATACGGGCCTGTGTAATGTAAGGAAAGAAGGGACATGGAAGCTGACGTATGGAACCCCCAGTGCGTATAAGAGAGCCTTTCGTTAAAGGTTCCTCGGAAGGGATCCGATGAATATAACAAATTATAGCCTGAAAAGGGCCATAACAGTGGATTGTAGTTTGGGTTCTTGCAAACAGACCCCAATAGGGGAAAACTGGGAAAAGCAACACCTGAAGCTCCCCCTTACCCCTGAGGCCTCGGATATTCCTGCAAATAAGCCATGATTTATGGAAAAAAGATAGAAGTGGTAGTGAAGGAAGCTATGGACTAGGGTTAGAAAAGTCACGTGTGGAGGGCAGCGGAAGACCTGTAATCAGAGAGGGAGGACGTTGTGAAGGAAGAGGGGGTTGGGGCGAAGAAGAATTAGAACCCCCAGATGGAGTAGTGTCCATCATTGCGATCTCTGAAATATATTCTGCAATAGCTTCCAGTGTTTAAAGTCAAAGATGCAGAATGGGGACTACATTAGAAATGGAAGAAACTTCGGGAGTCAATAGACTGTACTAAAGTAAAAGGACGAGGAGGTAGAAAGGGAACTGTGTAGGGACTTGGGAGGGGACAGGGGATGAAGGTAGAGTATGAGGGGGAAATGAACCTCCACACCGTTACAGAACTAGTCGGGCAAAAGAACCTGGCAATAGGGTTTTTTCCGGGCTTATAAGAGGGCGCTGAGGTTTAGGTGTGGGGCCGAGGCGTGTAGACTCAGAATTGCGAGTGAATAGAGGAAGGAGTGTGGATAGTAGGGAAGCCGGGGTAGGGACCCCCCGGGCCAAAACGTCAAAAGGTTCGAACAGGGGTGCCGGAGATGGGGCAACCACAGAGGAACCGTGGAGTTGGGACCCCAGAGCGGGGCGACGTTTACAATGCAGAATAAGAAATACGGGGAATTTCCCTTAAGGCGAAGATGAGAGACAGCCATAGCATAGGAGAAGCCTTCCGCCTCTTTGAAAACGGATTTCCCGCTCATTCAGGTAAACCTGACAAGAGAATATGAAGGATGAGCCTCATGCAGTTAAGGCAAGGGGAGGTAGAGTACAAGAAGAACTGGCATGGTCGTCAGCACCACAGACTGGGCTTCGGCCATGGACCTGCAATATTTTGCTGGATGACCAAAACGCCAGCAGTTTCTACACTGCTGCGGTGTGAGTCACCCTTCGCTAACGTTGACCTGCAATGTGAGCCGAAGGTGGCAGTTCTCGGCAGTCAAACGTTAACGAGCTATATTGCAAGGATAACGTCTTGCTTATTGGCTGGGAGGACAAAGTGTCACTTTAAGGATAGGGAGTTCTTGGAGCTCAAGCTGCTCGAAAATGTCATCACCACATGTCTGGAAATTCCGTTGGACAATGGTGTGGGGCAAAATGACAGAACCACAACAAGAATTGAGGAATGGTGCTTGTCAATAGTAACAGGTGTATTGTCAATGGTCGTAAGAAGAGAAAGATCGCGAGCTTGGCAGCATTCTGGACCGTGATGATGCGAGTGCCGCTCTTGAGCGTGAAATGAGATGTTTTGACCAACATGGCGTAGCAGAGCCTTACCAATACTATGGTCTGAAAGATAGGTATTAGGAGAAGTTGGACGAAGAAGTAAAAAACTTTGTCCATTGAGTAGTTTGAAACAGAGGTTTAAGGGGAGTGCGTGCGAGCTGGTCGTTTCTGCGATGAACGAGAAGAGTGTCGAGATCGTCATGTGTGGGTCTTGGTCGTTTTGTGTGGGACCGGGGGTGGTCCGATGGGAGGCAGGCGAGCGATTCAGCCGCACCGTCGAGAGAAACGGAATCAAGGTCAAAAGAAGAGCGAAGGTCAGACGTTCGAAAGGGCCAGTCGGGACCCTGGTACCTGAAGCAGGTGACGACCAGCACCAGCAAGAGGTACAGGGGCATGAGAGGTGTCCAAAGAGTCATCCGTTAACGAGGCGGGGTCAGTACTGGGTGCGGTATCAGGAAGGGGACCGGGGTAGTGGGTTCATGGATTGGGTCAGCCATGGTTAGGTTCTTCTTTCTTTTATTTTTAAGAAAAAAAAAAGAAAGAAGAAAAAAATAAAATAAAAAAGAATAAAAAAAGGGAACGTGGAGAGGAATAGGTCCTAGGAGAATGAAAGGGCGCAAATCCCCCTCCGTGCCCAAGAGGACCTCAACACCGCAAGTAGTGCAGATGCTGCATGGAACCCGTGCCATACCCTACCTTCATGCCAGTAAACCAGCAATCCGGGATAGCAACCTCCATCCACTGAGCCATCTCGCGGACAAAAGAGAGCGGCCGGATATCCGCCACAAAGCATACCGCCTTCGGCCACACCCCCGGAATCCGAAGGTGGCCTCCAGGAGATACACCCGTCGCCCGAAAGATACCCAAGCCACCCCCGGGTGACCGGGAGAGGATCGGGACATCCCAGGCGATCAGATTCAGCAACTACACCACCGCTAAGGACCTCAACGGAATGGGATGGACTACGATACCCTTCCCCCTACCTAGGAACTAGAATGCCTGAGGAAAGCTCCCAGGGCAAAACTGGAAGGAAATAAGGGAGGGATGAGGAGGAGGAGGAGGAAAGGGAAAGGGAGGATGGGGAAGATGGGAAAAGGGAGGGGATTGGGGGTAATTAGGTTCGGTCTGAGGAAGAAGACCAAGAGGTCCAATTCCTCAGACCGATAGCCTCTTTACCCGACAAGGAGCCCCCTAAAGAGTGCTACTTTGTAACTCTGGAATTTGAATAACCTTGTTTTTACCAGATACATCACCAGGGGCACTATCTCTATCTGGTGCATTGTCCTCCAGGACGGCATCGGCACCATCTGGTGCACTGTCTTTCATGTCTGTATTCCTATAAGTACTGTCCACAAGACAACACCAGCACCAGGGGTGATAGCCCCATCTGTTCTACTCCTTTAATTTTCCCAGTTGTCATACAAGACGGTCATTTTTCTAAGAAGGATATTTTTTTGTTGGTGTTTCTGTCTTTTAGAACAGTAGACCGTTATTTAATTAACATGGTAATTATGTTCCTGAAAACACCGTTGTGGGTTGGTGGCACCCATGCGCCGCCTGTAGGTGAGGCAGGGAAACTTGGGTGTAAACAAACAGAGCGTAGGGCAGACACACACGTATTACCTGCCTAATATGTATATAAGTCAGTAGTTGTGTGTTATGTAGGGAGGAACACTGCATACCCACTATAGATTTCCGTCCATACAGAGTACAGTTAATGATATATTAGGACTAGGAGGTACAATGTGTACTTATCTTGTCAGGTTGTGCATCCTAATTTGTGTACTTTGTTTCTTTGCAGCTGGGAGCATTCGCTATGTTGTATCTAAATAAAGGATTATCAGCACACCCGAATGTCTTTTGACCATGCTCCTAGATATTACACAAGTTAAGGAGCTGGTGTGGTAGCCTAGCCTAGGCATACCCGGTGGGGATGGCAGTTTCGTTGAGTTGCAAGGCAGCAGGGTGCACGGAGGTGAAGACGGCAGATGACATGCCAACATGCATTGCACAGATGCAGTTACATCAGAAAAATGTGCATGATACTAGAGACTCGACAGAAACCTCCCAAAATCAACCGCCCAACTCTACAGCAAGGCATCGGTGAAGATGATTGTGCTGCATTTACCCGCAGGTGGGACATGTTTAAAACGGGACTGACCTAACGCCATGTCAGGTCACTGCTCAGCTCTTGGCCTGCTGTGAGCCAGATTTAGAAGCCGCGTTGTTCCGGGAAACCCGACAATAGCCAGCAGTTCTGAGACAGAGGTCTTAGATGCCATGAAACGGCTCACGGTGCTGAGCATGGCGCTGAGTGTGAGACGAGCAACACTGCTTCAGATGAAGCAGGAACCAGAGGAACACGTCAGGCCATATGTGGCGAGACTACGTGGGTTGGCCAATGTCTGTCATTGGACCAAAACTGGGACCTGTAGTGTGGCCACCTGCTCTGGCACCATCGCCATGGACTACACGGAGGACCATCTGTGGACTAGCTCCACGCAGTCCCATGGGAGAGAGTCAAGGAGGGCACCTCTGCAGACCATGACCTCCAACTGCTCACGCCACTAGTCGAGTTTGGGTTCTCACTATCCCGCGATGCCTTACCCGAGAAACTGCAACCATACTGGCAGTACCGTGACAGATTATCCCTCGTGGATGAAGTCATCATGATGGACCACAAGATCGTGATACCACAAGCACTTCGGAATGAGATACGTACTATGGACACTTCATGCTTCTCACCAAGGCACTAGTCACATGCACAGTAGGGCATTAGGCACCCTCTTTTGGCCCAGCATCACCAGAGATATCGAAGGCACATGGTCCAGGTGCCACGCTTGCTGGGGAATGTCACCTTCCCAGCTTTGCATGCCACCAGTACAACCATGCGTACCAAGCAACCCCTTCCAAGCCATCGCCGCTGACTTCGCTGTTGCAGCGGCATTGGGTACTTGGTCATTGTGGACAGGAGTGTGGAAAGATATATTTTGGCCAACATGCCATAAAAGACAATTCCATGATCAGAAAGATAATCAGTTTGAGACGTCGTTTGTAAGGAAAAGAATTTAGTCCATTGCGTACTTGTAAACCCGGTATGCCAAGGTAGTGAGTGTCGCGTAGGTTATTTTTGAGCACACATCGAAGAACTGTCGTCAGTAGGTTGTCTTGAATGTTTAGGAGTAGTACCGCGGGTGGTCTGACCTGAGGGAGGTGGGCAATCCAAAAACCGTTGCACCATACTCGGGAAGCCGGACGCATTGTTAAAGGCATGCAAGAAGCAGCAGCATGAGCAGAAACAGGTGGCACCTCAGCACCTGGAACAGGGGATGGAGCGCCTCCAGCAAAAGGTACAGGGGTATGAGAAGTCTAGAGAATGGTCCAATAACAAAGCCAGGTCAGAACAGGGTGTGGGATCAGAAAGAGGCCTGGGAGGAGGAAGGGTTTCACTGAGCAAAGACTCCATAATAAAGGCACTTCGTCCGTGTTATCTCCTTTCTTGTTATTTTAAGAAAAAAGAAAGAAGGAAAGAAAAAAGAGGGACCCGTGCCATACCCTACCCTTCACGCCAGTAAACCAGCGCTCCGGTATAGCAGCCTCACATCTACCGAGCCACCTCGGCGGACAAAAGAAAGGGCGGTCGGAAACTCACCACAAAGCATACATCCTTTGGCTGCCACCTCCCAGAACCGACAGGCAGCTTCTGGAGGTACACCCATTATCTGAAGGTCACCCCACCCACTTCTCAGAAATCCGGGAAGGGAGCAGGGCACCTCCAGACAATTCAGATTCCACGGCAAACTACACCACCCCGAGGGAGTGGGATGAACCCCAGCACACTTCCCCCTATCTAGAAACCGTAATGCCAGAGGGAAGGACCCCATAGACTACAAATGGGATAGGGAAAGGAGAGGATTGGGAGGGGGAAGGAAAGGGAGAAAAAAAGGGGGGATGGGGAGGAAGGGATAGGGAAGGGAGGATTGTGGGGTAATTAGGTTCTGTCTGAGGAAGGAGACCAAAAGGTCTAATTCCTCAGACCAAGAGCCTCTTCACCACGCCAAGGAGCCCCCATTGAAGAGGAATTCAAACGGAGAGAGAGACGCCAGTCAGTTGCAGCTCGAACTCCATCAAGTGAAGACGTGACACATTAACAGCCAAAAAAAAAAAAAGGCGTTAAAACACTTGGCTTGGGAACAAGATAACCTTGAGCGGTTTCCCAAAGTATAGGATACTTGTCCCTATCAGGCACACCTGCAGTGAAGCGAAATCTACAATTCCTAGTAGTATAGTCGGCCGATGTGACTGGGAAAAAGTAGGGTGTTAATCTGTGGGAGAGTGAAACAAGACACTCGGAGATTACAACTCTACGGTTTGTATATTCTCACGTCAGAGCTGTAGTAATTGGAAATGTGTTGCAAGAGCCATTTGTGAGCCTGGGAGAATGAACCTGGGGCGTCTGCATCAGCAGCACTGGCTAAGTTTGCCGCTTACCTAGAGGCAGTTCGCACAGAAATATCCAAAATTACAATTAAGGCAAGAGGGAGGTAGACTACAAGATGTATTGGTATGGTCGGCTTCACCACAGACTGGGTATTTTACCATGGACCTGCAGTATTTCGCTGGATGGCCAAAACACCAGCAATTTCTACACTGTTATGGGCAGGTAGCACATAAGTGTCCACTTTGAGAATTGGGAGGTCTAAGAGCTCAAATTGTTCCAGAATGTCAGCATCACATGTCTGGAAATCACACTGAACAATGAGAGAAATTTGTTTTCAAATCATGACAGGAATATCATCAATGGAGGTAAGAAGGTAAAGATTGTGAGCCTGGCTAGCATTTTGCAACGTGACGATGTGTGCACCACTCTTAAGAGCATGAAATGAAATATTTTGACCAACATGGCACACATGTGTCTTGCTGATACTATGATCAGAAAGACAGTTGATGAGAGATGTCGGTTGCAGAGTGAAAAACTTAGTCCACTGAGTACTTTGAAACATAGTGTGGGAGGGGTGTGTGTCATTCTAGTCTTTTCTGGGAAGAGCGAGGGGTAATCAAAGCAGTATCATCTGTTAATGTTCATTGTCGTTTAGGTCTAGGACCAGAGGTGGTCCATCCTATCTGAAAATCATTGCATAGAGAAGCAGGAAGCACAGTCAAAGATGTGTGGATGTTGGATGTATCAATGAAGTTAGACGGAACCCCTAGTACCAGGGGTATTATTATTATTATAATCAAAAGAAGCGCTAAGCCACAGGGTTATACAGCGTGGTAGATAACAAAATGTTACCCACAGAAGGAACTGTGGTATTAGAAAGGTCCGTACTTTGCTGCGAGTTCTTTCTTGAATTCTATCGTGTTTCTCTCCATTTTTATCAAAGGGCTGGCTGGCACTTGGAACTTTCTTTGGCCCCATGGTGGCCACAGAAAACAATGGATTATTATGAAATGTTTTGTTTGAATGCGTAGGGTAATGTTCACTCGACGAGAAACAAAGCCAGACTGACTCAGAACGCGTGCTTGAGATGCTTTGTGTAGGCGTGGGCAGGCATACACGTTTGGTACAGCAGACGAAAATCGAAGTGATGAACGAAAACTGGGACAAAATTTTGACAAAGAGTCGTCGAAAACCAGGGCAAACGAAAACCAAGGTTCCACTGTACCTCCTTCAGCTATCACTTCCCGGAATCTGACAGGCAGCCTCCAGAGATACCCTCATCACCTGAAAGACATCGTAAGCCTTCCCCTGGAAGACTGGAGAGAGATTGTGACATCCCCTGATGATCCAGATTCCACGGCAAACTACACTAAAACCAAAGACCTTAACGGAATGGGACGGACAACGATACTTGTCCCCCAACCTAGGAGCTAGAATTCCTGATGGAAGGACCCTAAAGTCCAAAAGTAGGAAAAGGAGAGGAGAGGAAAGGAGAAAAGAGGAGACATGGGAAAGGAGGGATGGGAAGCATGGGGTAGGGAAGGTGGAGGGATTGGTGGGTAATTAGGTCCAGTCAGAAGAAGAAGACCAAAGGGTTCAATTCCTCAGACCAAAAGAGTATACCTTAAATAGGTCTGAATTTTGAAATGAGCTGAGGTAGGATAGAAGCTCTTAGCCTGTAAAATTGATCTGTAAAACAAAAATGTTATACTTCGAACTATGGGGATAGTTTATCCACTTGGGAAACATCATTAATCCACATAATAAATGATCCATCATCCTAGGCATGGAAAGTGACCTTCAGGCCTGTTGCTCTCAAGATTACCTGCCTCACTCAATAAGCTTCCAGTCTGTTCGAAGCTTCTCTGTGCTACCCATAAAAATTTTGACCAGGTTTGTGGACCATATACCTCTTGTAGAAGAAATGGAATCCAATGCAGAAGCTACTTTTGATTATAATGAAGAGGATAATGAGAAGTATCTGGTGTGCTATTTGAAAACCCTTAACCATATAGCGTTCAGTTAATTGACTCATTTTTGGCTAACTTTGCAACTGCCCTGATGTGAATCATGATGTAGGATCTACATTTTATAGGGTCAAGCCTAAAGAGGTCTTCGTCATCCTCAAGTAACAAATTACAGCTCTAACTCCTTCCCAAGAGGAGTGAGGCATCGATATATGAAGCTCTCTATTTCTCCACTCACCATCAAATCCATCTATAAGTGTCTTATCCATTCACTAAAAGAAATGACCCAGATCTAATAGAGAGGTATACACAAATGATTAACAGACTGATAAATGGCATTCACAGAACCAAAATGGTATCTGATACTTGCTTGGCACTAGCTGGAGTGTGATGCAGGACCAACCAAAAGATTCAGAGGCAGCACTGAATCTTCACACAACCATTTAATCAACTACAGAAATGCAAGACTCATCGCCAGAGAAGACAACACTCAATACCGAAGAATCCTGGATTCATCACTTATCTGTATATCAAACAACTTCAACCAGAACAACGGCTTCTACAACATAGCTGAACCTATTGCCAAGAAACTTCATCATCGCTTTCCCACATAGAACTTAAGAATGGAACACTGCAGAAGGTCTACCCATATACTGTTGGTGTTGGTGGGTTGGTTTTGACATGGACCTGCCAAGTATGGGCCAGTAGGCCTGTTGCAGTGTTCCTCCTTTTTTATGTTCTTATACTTGTCCAATCTCTTTTTATGTTACCCAAAATTGTAACTATCACCCTATACTTTGAAGACTGTCACATGTAGCATTCTCCACCTGACCCAACATTCTCCACCTGACTAAATCCTATAAATACTCATGTATCTTGTATCCAGGTAGATCTGTTTTGACTGATAGCTTTCCACTGCGTGGGCGAAACGTTGTCAATAAAGGATCACATTATACTGCTTATGTGTTTATTTTTCCACTAAATCTCCTGTTTGGCCTCTATCTTTCAATAAAAAAGTGTGCTGCCTACCCAAGGGCCACAGCTCCACTGATAGACACAATGTTCATGGCAAAAGCACAGGCGTGTAATTTGGTCCCTGTATGCCGTGGCCATTCTGAGGGAGCTCAAGGCCACCCAGTATGATCATGATAGGCACATATAACAGGAAGGGCACTGCAATGGATCAAAGAATACCTGACAGGGAGGCAACAACGAGTCATAGTATGTGATGAGGTACCACAGTGGGCGCCTGTGACGAGCGGGGTCCCACAGGGGTCAGTCCTAGGACCAGTGCTATTTTTGGTATATGTGAATGACATGATGGAAGGAATAGACTCAGAAGTGTCCCTGTTCACAGATGATGTGAAGTTAATGAGGAGAATTAAATCAGATGAGGATCAAGCAGGACTACAAAGAGACTTGGACAGGCTTCTCGAATTTAACCACGCTAAATGCAAAGTCATGAAGATCGGGGAAGGGCAAAGAAGACCGCAGACAGAGTATAGGCTAGGTGGCCAAAGACTGCAAACCTCACTCAAGGAGAAAGATCTTGGGGTGAGTATAACACCGAGCACATCTCCGGAAGCACACATCAACCAGATAACTGGTGCAGCATATGGGCGCCTGTCAAACCAGAGAATAGCGTTCCGATACCTTAGTAAGGAAACGTTCAAGACTCTGTACACTGTGTACGTCAGGCCCATATTGGAGTATGCAGCACCAGTTTGGAACCTACACCTGGTCAAGCACGTCAAGAAATTAGAGAAAGTGCAAAGGTTTGCAACAAGGTTAGTTCCGGAGCTATGGGGAATGTCCTATGAAGAAAGGTTAAGGGAAATCGGCCTGACGACACTGGAGGACAGGAGGCTTAGGGAGACATGATAATGACATACAAAATACTGTGTGGAATAGATAAGGTGGACAGAGACAGGATGTTCCAGAGAGGGGACACAGAAACAAAGGGTCACAATTGGAAGTTGAAGACTCAGACAAGTCAAAGGGATGTTAGGAAGTATTTCTTCAGTCATAAAGTTGTCAGGAAGTGGAATAGTCTAGCAAGTGATGTAGTGGATGCACACTTCCCCCCCCTACCACTAATATCTCTCCACCACACCTCCCCACCACTACCACCAATATCTCTCCACCACACTTCCCCCCCCACTACCACCAATATCTCTCCACTACACCTCCCCACCACTACCACCAATATCTCCCCACCATCAATTCCTCTCCCATAACCCTTATTTTAATCCATATAATCCTTGAATTTATACATTTATATTCCCTCTTCTCCTTCCATAGCTGATCCTTCAACATTATTGCTACCCCTTCCTTAGCTCTAACTCTCTCAGATACTCCTGACTTAATCCCATTTATTTCTCCCCACTGAACCTTGCCTACCCCCTTCAGCTTTGTTTCGCTTAGGGCCAGGACATCCAACTTCCTTTCATTCATAACATCAGAAATCATCTCTTTCTTATCATCCACACTACATCCATGCACATTCAAGCATCCCAGTTTTATAGTTTTTCTTCTTTTCTTTTTTAGTAATGTATACAGGAACCATACATAGTTTTAAGACGAGGTATGATAAAGCTCATGGAGCAGGGAGAGAGGACCTAGTAGCGGTCAGTGAAGAGGCGGGGCAAGGAGTTAATTCTCGACCCCTGCAACCACAATTAGGTGAGTACAGTGAAGACTAATCTCCCATCGGTACATAAAGTACCTGACATCAGGTGAACTCATGGGAAATGGAAGGCAATCAGGTTTGATTCAAGGAGAGGATAGGTCCTCCTCGAAAAATAAACACATAAGCAGTATACAGTGACCCCGAGTTTCGAACTCCTCCTGAAGTCTGCTATGCCATACCCAACGAATTTACTCCTTAAGGAAAATTCACGTAGGTTAGCTTTAGACCCAAATACACTTCCCAGAACTCAAATACTACATATGACATCGGATCTAACCGGTCCTGAGTGATCTGAATCGCCACTGCAGTGGTTACAGTCACAGAAGATCGCGATAACGTGCAAAGTGTCAATAAAGGATCACATTATACTGCTTATGTGTTTATTTTTCCATTGTGTCGGTATTTTATACCATTTATTTCCATAGGTCCTCCTCCTTGGATCAAGAGCCCTCCCTTCTCAATGGCATCAAGGAACCTTCCTTTAGAGGATGGTCAGGTAATTATAAACCCAGGAAATTTATGGCTTATACTGGACTATTATACAAAGTTTGCTGGATTAAGATATATTTACTGTATATTTCAACTTATTCATCTTTAGATATCATGAAAATGCCTACCTTATGCTTACTAACTTTTACACATAAATATGGTCACAGAGGCCAAGTCCTTCATTATAGTTCAGTATGTACACCATGGGAACCAATTTTACTATCATGGAGTGATGACAAAGCAACAAATAAATGCAACGACACTGAACATAATACTCACATATTAGTACAGTGGACCCTTGGTTTTCGTTGAAAATTCTTTCCAGAATGCTGTTTGAGTGCCGTTACCGAACGAATTTGTTCTCATAAGGATAAATGTGAATTAGATTAGTCATTTCAGACCCCCAAAAATACACTTACAAAAGCACTTACGAAAATACACTTACATAAATGTTCGAGTTTGGAGGTGAACGAAAACCGAGGGTCCACTGTACTATACAACGTTCTACATAGTATTTACTTGAATCTTACACTAAACATAGAAATACATACATAAACTGTTCTATATACAGTGGTACCCCGACTTACGATATTTTTTCATTCCAGAATGCTGTTCAAGTGCCATTACCAAACGAATTTATCTCCATAAGAAATAATGTAAAATAGACTAGTCCTTTTAGACCCCCAAAATTACACTTACAAAAGCATTTAAAAAAATCAACTTACATAAAAGGGTGTGTTTGGGGACCATCGTAAGTCGGGGTACCACTGTACTTTTTATTTAAACATTAGAATGACACTTTTTTTTCTTTTAGCATTGGTAGAAAAAGTGCCACAATAAAATAGTGTCAAGGGCAGTTGGCCCTTCTTTGTTTCCTCCACTACCACTGCAGTATCTCCTCTGGTGGGGCTAAAAGACACCACGGCCAGCTCATCTTGCATGCGGCTTATAGCACATGATCTTGATGGTGAGGATAAACGGCTCTCTGGCCACTCCATCGTCTGTGCATCCTCCATTGGGCTACTGAGCCCTCTAGGCCCTTAATTACATAGGGCTCTATTTTAGATGTGCTAATCCTTAAGTTCTTATTGAAGATTGAGTAAGATGCTGCAGACACTGTGCCTCTCCAAGTGATAATTACTGCACCAAACACGACACCATCTGGGTCCACGGACTGTGTCTTCCCTTGATAGCAAATCACCATTGTCTGCAGATAGATGTTGTAGGTATAGCTTTTGAGTTACCCATCTTGCAGTCCTCCTAATTAGTCCTGTGTCATAATATGCCATCTTCTGTCAATATTGTTCTGCCATGTTTGCTATATTAGTCACTAGAAACCTGTACATCCAACACGAAAGCATTTTTATTTTCCATTTCACATGATGAGATCTATCTTCAATGTCCTGCTTAAGGTTGCAATATGTGGTTCCTTCACGACTGCTTGCTTCTTGTCATTGCAATCCGTTGTTATAGCATAGACTATATTGTCAATAAGTCTGGGGCAAACCTGGAGTATATGGCCTAGTGATTCATTTTGCTGACATCTTTCACAGGATGTACAGTGGACCCCCGGATAACGTACTGCTCCAAACTCGAACAATTATGTAAGTGTATTTTTGTAAGTGCTTTTGTAAGTTTATTTTTGGGGGTCTAAAAAGACTAATCTAATTTACATTATTCCTTATGGGAACAAATTCGTTCGGTAACAGCACTTGAACAGCATTTTGGAACGAAATAATGACGTAATCTAGGGGTCCACTGTATTTAGCTGTCTCTCTCCTCAAGCACAACTCACCTTGATTGGCATAAAATTACATTTGATTTTTAATGCATCGATGTATGCTGCTCCTCTCATGAGAATAGTCTCACTTGATATCCACTTATGAACCTGGGTGACCATATGATGTTCTTTTAGGCCTGCACCATCTACAGAGTTCACCAACACGTTCCTCCATTCCTTCATTTCTTGCTTCCTTGATGGTGCCACCACATTCTTCACCCTACTTTTAACAACAAACCTAAAAGTCTTAATGGTATTAGGGTGTATTGCCAGCACCTTAATGATTTTGTCATTTGCATTATGAAGTGCATTTAACCTGTTCTTTCTCAGTATACGTAGGCAGTCTTGTTGAAAGACACACCCTCCCGCAGCAGCTGGCGCATAAAATGTACCTATGGGGGTGTCCTTGGAAAATTTTAACCACTTTTTTATCATTTGTCTAATGACTTTGTTCAATGCCCTCAGAGTGTTTTGACAGATGCCACCCAGCACCATAGTATGAATGATGCCAGGTACCAAATGCTTGTTCAAGAAGAACATCTGTTGTTGAGGTTTGAGTGGAGCTTCATCCAAGGACTTGAGCTTTTCTTGTAGAATCTGAATATTTGTTTTTTTCCTCCTGGCTGAAGAGAAGTGCATACCCAAGCACTTGTATACTGCTGTTGGACTCAATGCTTGTACTGGTTCACCATTTATCTCTGTTCTTCTAGATGTATCCAAGTACCACTTTTTCATTTTTGGTACGGTTCTGACTTTCAATGCTGCGCACTTCTGTGGATTAATTTCTAGTCTGGACACTGCAAAATGTTTCAAAAAGACATTTAGCTGTTCCCTCATGCCTTGTTTCGACTCTTGTTACCAACACCACATCATCAGCAAAAGCAAGAGCCAGTCACTTTCTCATTACATCCAGATAATAACCAACCACACTGATCATCTAATGCCATAAGGGCTTCATTAATTACAATGTTAAATAGAAAACATAACAGGGGGATCCCCCTGTTTTACACCTCCATTGATATTACCATTCAGTCCTAACATGTTAGCAGAGGCCTCTACATAAGTTGACATTACATAATTAATAACAACAAATGGTACGCTATGTACAGTGGACCCTCGGTTAACGAAAAAACTTCATCCCAGAAGCCTGCTCAAGTGCCATTACCGAACGAATTTACTTCCTTAAGAAATAATGTCACGTAGGTTAGTCTATTTCAGACCCCCAAAAATACACTTCCACATGCACTTACAATATTATACTTACATAATTGTACGATTTCCGGGGTATTCGTTAACCGAGGGTCCACTGTATTTCCAATGCCTTTTTCACTGACGAATGATTTACAGAATCATACTCCTTCTTTACATCTAAAAACATGGCATATAAATGTTTTATCCTACTCTTACTTTCACTAATGATGGCATCTAACAACATTATATTCTGAGTAAGGCCATCCATTGGGAGAAAAGCTCTTTGTGCCGACTGAAGTGGAATCCACTTCACACATCTAACTGCTAATATTTTATTAAACACCCCAACAATAATGCTGGACAATGCTGACCTGGTTCATCCGGATTATCCACTTTGGTAACAAAACAGTTCTTGCTTTTCTAAACTGCTTTGGTAGGTATCCTATATAGAATCAGATGTTAAAGAGGTCTACCCACAATTGATTCAGAAGCATCTTCATATCACTTAATCTCCATCCATCAGGACCCGGTGCTGATGTGTTGTTTGAATCCGCTACAGCTCTCTTAATCTCCTCGATCTGTATGAGTAGCTGCAGCTGCCATAATGGGTCCTTCACTAGCAGATGTCTTGATCTTATGTCATCTGACTGTCTGGCAAACAAACTAAGCTAGAATTCCTGAAGCTGTTCATTAGGTACTGTTAGGTTCTCCAGTGCTCCCACTTGTTGCCATCTGCCTTCTAAGATGAGTTTGGCACACTTCAACCTGCCTTTATTGTACAGTAGACCGTCATTTAGCACGATAGTTACGTTCCTGAAAAAGTCGTGTTAGAAAATTTTGTGTTAAATAATTAAAAGAACTTATGGGAAAAATAGGGTTACGTTCCTGGGAGACCCCAAAAAGCCAAACAAGTTTTTTTAGACCAACAGATCTTACAAAAATAAAAGTAAATATGTAATTCTAGTTCATTATCGTGATGTATTATGTTGTTTTTATGTGTACAAAGTAACACTTCATTACAGCCACGGTTATGTCTTGTCTAAAATCTTTTCTTCGTTAATTCTAAGACTTAAATGCTTATACCTTTTCTTGCCACTTTGAGCAACACTTTGATTGCTTGGCAGATACAAGATATATTAATTTAAAGATCAAAACACAATTCACTCTCTCTCAATCTTCACAAACGCGTATGAAATACGTACAAATGCTGGGATGGTGGGGTCCGAGGTAACTGGGGAAGGCGGATGGTGTCTGCTGAACCACAACAACAAGACTGCTTGTGGAATGGTTATTTGTTTTTCCTTCCCGCAAACTGTAAGTAAGTTTATTCAGGTATACACAGATACAGTTACGAAGATTATCATACATAGCAGCATACGTATGTGTAGAGAACCTAGGATAACCCAAAAAAGTCAGAGTGACTTAGTATTTCCATTGTCTGACTTTTTTTGGGTTATCCTAGGTTCTCTACACATATGCTGCTATGTATGATAATCAATGTAACTGTACTTACCTAATTGTGGTTGCAGGGGTCGAGACTCAGCTCCTGGCCCCGTGTATCTGAATAAACTTACAGTTTGCGGGAAGGAAAAACAAATTCTTTTCCTCTAAGCACGAGGATTGGGCTTACACTTGAAATCACCTGATGCATTACCACAAAGGAGCAAGGTGAAGCGACCTTTTGCTGTCTTGAAGCCTGGTGCACTTTTCTCTTGCTGACTGATATAAGTTTCGTGTTGGCATTTTCTTCCAGAAAACACTTGTCTCGTCAGCATTAAACACTTGATGTGGCTCATAGCCACCCTCAGTAGGACCCCACTGACTCAATGGTTTAATCCACCGCGGGCTACCGTGCGTTCAAAAATTTTTCCCCTCCCGTGAACCGTGTAATATCATTTTTACGTCGTGTTAGATAATAATGTGCCGCAATTCTTCAATCGTGCAATACCCGTAATGTGTAACATAATCTCGTGCTAAATGACGGTCTACTGTACATCATTTGAAGATCTCTATAAATCTCTATAAATCTGTTGTGTACAATTTACATAAACGACATAGATGAGGTAATAAATAGCAACATATGTAAATTTGCTGATGACACCAAAATAAGCTGTGCAATTCATTCAAATGAGGACATTAGAGCACTCCAGGATGATTTGAATAGACTGATGCAGTGGTCGGAAAAGTGGCAGTTGCAGTTAATGTAAAGAAATGCAAAGTTCTAAATGTTGGGCAGGACAATAACCATGCCACATATAAACTGAATAATGCAGATCTTATTACTTGTGATTGCGAGAAGGATTTAGGAGTTCTGGTTAGTAGTAATCTGAAGCCAAGACAACAGTGCATAAGTGTTCGCAATAAAGCTAACAGAATCCTTGGCTTCAAATCAAGAAGTATAAATAATAGAAGTCCTCAGGTTCTTCAACTCTATATATCTTTGGTTAGGCCTCATTTAGATTATGCTGCACAGTTCTGGTCACCGTATTACAGAATGGATATAAATGCACTGGAAAACGTACAGAGGATGACAAAGTTGATCCCATGTATCAGAAATTTTCCCTATGAGGATAGACTGAGGGCCCTGAATCTGCACTCTCTAGAAAGGCGTAGAATTAGGGGAGATATGATTGAGGTGTATAAATGGAAAACAGGAATAAATAAAGGGGATGTAAATAGCGTGCTGAAAATATCCAGCCAAGACAGGACTTACAGCAATGGTTTCAAGTTGGAAAAGTTCAGATTCAGGAAGGACATAGGAAAGCACTGGTTTGGTAATAGAGTTGCGGATGAGTGGAACAAACTCCCGAGTACCGTCATAGATGCTAAGACTTGTGTAGTTTTAAAAATAGGTTAGATAAATATATGAGTGGGTGTGGGTGGGTGTGGGTTTGGACCTGACTAGCTTGTACTACCAGGTCAGTTGCCGTACTAATTCCTTAAGTGGTAGTGACCTGACTACCTGGAGACGGTAGCTCCAGGTGGTCGGCTAGATAATTATATGAGTGGGTGTGGTTGGGTGTGAGTTTGTTCTGACTAGCTTGTGCTACTAGGTCAGATGCAGTGCTCCTTCCTTAAGTGAATGTAACCTGACCTGGCTGGGTCGGGGAATTGGCTTAAGCCTGTTGGAGACTTGGATCTGCCTCGCATGGGCCAGTAGGCCTGTTGCAGTGTTCCTTCTTTCTTATGTTCTTATTGTTGTTTTATCAGGGAGGGTTTCTTGGTAATCTCTCAGTTACCTCTTTCTTAATCACAAATTTAATAATCTCAATAGCCATATCCATTGTCCTTTGCATCGAGGCTATACAGTCCTTTGTAAAACCATCATCCCTTATTCCCTCCTTCATTTGCTCCACATTGTATTGTATCTAGTGCATGTTGTGTTGGTCCATCAATATTGTGGGAGACATTACTTTCAAATAACCCATCCCTCCCTTCACTTTCATCGCAATCAGCAACACACTGCAGGACATCTTGCATCAAATTCAAAGGACCACCACCATCAACAATAACTTCCGACATCAGTCAGTTAACTAAGGCCTTATAAAAATTAAATCTTCTATGACCTTTAATTGACTCCAAGGATCTACTGGAGTGTAATTCATACAACATCATATTAAGCGCAACTGAGGCCCTTCGACCCCGCACTCCTTGCATCCCTTAGGATTTTAACCTCAGACCTCTCTATTAAGTACTCCTCTTCCTTGGTTCATCTCTCCTAAGAATAAACTGAGCTACCAGCTCTTTTCACTCCTTTATGATATTCGTTGGGGTGTTTAGCTCATCTATGGACTGATAAACCAGCTTTAGACCGGAACAGAGCTCCGTCACCACCACTAGCCATTGCACAGAAGAGAAGCTTAAAACGAGAATAGAGAAATCCAAGACCACACACTCAGAACTAGAAAGAGACTTGCTCACTCATAAATACCCATAGGACTAAATTACTTTACAAAAGGCTCTGTGTTGGGAAAAACTGTGCAGGATTGGATGCTATAACCACAGTCCAATCCTACATTAGCGACTCCCACCTGGAATATATCCGGAGATACTGCATTAGGATCTTAATCATTTGTTCACAGAGAACAGGAAATGGTGCACCAGATAAGGGTCACTGAGAAGATTCGACTTCAGATCATATAATGCTCTACCTAGTGTTGACTTGAAGCATAAGGTCTTGAAATGTTTACTAAAACAACATTACCTTATAACTGGGATAATGTTCTTTGGTGTAAAAGATTATCATTGGTCCAACTGGAAAAATGTTTCAAACACAACAGACACAGATCCAGGCATGCTAAATGAGAAAAGATTTTTTTTTAATGAAAACTCATATTTACTGCTATTTTAGATTTTGGTAAATGATGTTTTCCACATATGAAAGACTGACACAACTTTTCTCTAGATAGTTTTTCACTCTTTTTACTACACAACTTTTCTTCAGGTAATGTTTATACCTCTTACTACAAAACATCTTTCCAGGTAACTTTCATGCATCTTACAAATTACACACTGTAAAGTCTTCCAGTCACACTACATGCTTTCAAGATTCCCTTCCCACATGACTTCTCATGTGCTCAAGTCAATTACATTTATGTGAGAAACATTTAGAAGTCGGACCTTAAGATGACTTCTAATTTGCATGAATTCGCATGTGTTTTACTAAACTCGATTTATCAAAAAATGCTTTTGGACACTCTGAACACTGATATGGTTTCTCTCCAGTGTGAATTCTCATGTGGTACACTAAGCTGGATTGATCTGAAAACTTTCTTATACACTCTGAACACTTATATGGTTTCTCTCCAGTATGAATTCTCATATGTCTTAGTAAATTAGATTTTTGGGAAAAGGCTTTTAAACACTCTGAACACTTGTGAGGTTTATCTCTACTATGAATGGTCATGTGGTTTATCAAACTAGAGTTTAGGTAAAAGTCTTTCAGACACACAGAGCATTGATAAGGTTTCTCTCCAGTATGAACTCTCATGTGTTTCACTAAATAAGGTTTATCTGAAAACTTCTTTTGACACTCTGAACACTGATATGGTTTCTCTCCAGTATGAATTCTCATGTGTTTTACTAGTCTAGAGTTAAGGGAAAACACTTTTAGACA
Organism: Cherax destructor; assembly: GCA_009830355.1. Taxonomy (NCBI): domain Eukaryota; kingdom Metazoa; phylum Arthropoda; class Malacostraca; order Decapoda; family Parastacidae; genus Cherax; species Cherax destructor. The sequence continues at coordinate 43,839 of WNWK01015159.1, forward strand.
CTCAGAGCACTCATATTGTTTCTCTCCAGTATGAACTCTCATGTGTTTTACTAAACAAGATTTCTGGGAAAAGTCATTTAGACATACTGTACAAAGATAAGGTTTCTCTCCAGTATGAACTCTCATGTGTTTTGCTAAATGAGATTGATCTAAAAATTCTTTTAGACACTCAGAGCACTGATATGGCTTTTCACCACTATGAATTCTTTTGTGTTTTGACAAACTAGACTTTAGAAAAAAGTCTTTCAGACATTCTGAACATTGATATGGCTTCTCACCAGTGTGAATTCTCATGTGCTGTACTAAATAATGTTTACCTGAAAAGTCTTTCAGACACACAGAGCACTGATGTGGTTTCTCTCCAGTATGAACTCTCATGTGTTTTACTAAATAAGGTTTATCTGAAAACTTTTTTTGACACTCTGAACATTGATATGGTTTCTCTCCAGTATGAATTCTCATATGTTTTACTAATCTAAATTTTAGGGAAAAGTTTTTTAGGCACTCTGGACACTGATAAGGTTTCTCTCCAGTATGAACTCTCATGTGTTTTACCAAGCAAGATTTTTGGGTAAAGTCTTTAAACACACTGTACACTGATAAGGTTTCTCTCCAGTATGAATTCTAATGTGTTTAACTAAATAAGACTGATCTGAAAACTCTTTTAGACATTCTGAGCATTGATATGGTTTTTCTCCAGTATGAATTCTCATATGTTTTGATAAGCCAGATTTTAGGGAAAATTCTTTTAAACATTGTGAGCACTGATATGGGTTTTCTTCAGTATGAATTCTCATATGTTTTGACAAACTAGACTTTAGGGAAAATTCTTTTAAACATTCTGAACAATGATATGGTTTCTCTCTGTAATGAATGTTCATGTGATTTACTAAACTATTTTTTAAGGAAAAAGTTTTTAAACACACGGAACATTGATGTGGTTTCTCTCTAGTGTGAATTCTCAAATGTTTTACTAAACAAGATTTTAGAGAAAAGTGTTTTAAACACTCTGAGCAATTATATGGTTTCTCTCCAGAATGACTTTTCATGTGTGATTCTAAACAAGATTTTTGGGAAAATTTTATAAGACACACTGAACAATGAAATGTTTTGGCTTTATGAATTCTCATCAGAGATTCACACTGAGATTTTTGCGATACTTCATTTAGGTATTGTGAATACTGACGTAGTTTGTCTTCTGAGTAAACCTGAATTTGTGATGCTTGAATACATTCATTTCCAAGTATTTCAGACATAATGAGCAATGACTTAATAATCTTCTGGGTGAATTATAATTTATGTTCCTTCCCTATATTATTTTTTTACTATTTTAGCCATGATGAACACTGACTTAATAATCTTCAATATGAATTATAAAGTACTTAAAGAGATGAGATTTTTGACAGTATTTTTTTACACTGCCAACCAACAAATCTCTAATACTGTATGGTTATATTATAAAAAAAAACAAGCAATAAACCCATAAGGGTCATACAATGCCTAAGGAAATAAGAGGAGTGATGTTAAAGCTGATCACTTGGAAGAGCACTTAAATACAGTACTTGAATTTTAATATTTGTTGCTAAAGCTGTCAAATCAGTTTTAAAACAATGTACACTGATAAAATTTTATTGGTATAAACTCTCAAGTACATTACAAATGCCAATTTATAATATTCTTCAAGTCACAAACCACTGAATGTTTTTTTCACTTTATTGCAGTCTTGGTACTTCATATACACTCAAGTTATTGCTACAATGATCTTACATTATGTAAACTGATATATGACAAGCATAATTAATATGTATATTGAGTACATATAAAGCTCACTTAATGTAAAATTTGACATGACAAAAAACAGGGAAAATACAAATGACTTAAGAAGTCACCAAAATACATTGTATCTTTTTCAAACACATTTATATTTTTTCTGATAAATGACATGGTATATAACATAATTATTTATTGAAACAGGAACTTTAACCAATGTCAGACACAGTATGGTAAGATGACCGTAAAATGCTGGAATGTTATGCAGAGAAAATGAAATTCAAATTACTATGTCTTAGAGCACTAAGTTGATACAGGTATTTGACAGTGAGAGAGAACATTGAGGAGAAAACGTGAGGAGGAGCAATAAGACAGAAGGGGAATTATTTACTAGAGTGCAGTTACTTCTATTACTAGTGCACAGTTGTCACACACAGTGTTCCTTCTTTATAATACTACTTATGTACGTATTCCTAGTGCACAATGGTCACATAAATAGTACTCTCACTATAATACTAGTTATGTATGTATTCCTAGTGCACAATGGTCACATAAATAGTACTCTCACTATAATGCTAGTTATGTATGTATTCCTAGTGCACAATGGTCACATAAATAGTACTCTAACAATAATACTAGTTATGTATGTATTCCTAGTGCACAATGGTCACATAAATAGTACTCTCACTATAATGCTAGTTATATATTTATTACTAGTGCACAATGGACACATAAACAGTACACTCACTATAAGAGCAGTTATTCATTTAACATTTAGAGTACTATCACTGCATTTGTCATTTACTAAAACATCAAACAAATTCAGCATATTTTCTCTGAAGAAAGAAATAACTTAAGCACACTTCTGGCTGATGCTACTACAGGTATAAGATTTTTTTTTTTTAAGGTTTTGTTTCAGAGACAATGTCGCATGTAACAAAATCTAAATGATGAGAATGAGTGTTAACACTGGCTGGTAAGAGTGTGGGTTTAACAGTACTTATATCACTTACATGAACTTTATGACACTGATGTTGGTACTATAATGTAATTACTCTGGTGTCAGGATGATCAGTAGTATTGGAACTATAAATGTAACTCCTCTGGTGCCATGATGACCTGCAAAAAGAAACAAATGATACAGAAAACAGAACTACAAAATAATATTTATCAACTATAATCTTCCAATAAACTTAAACTACAAGAACATGTACAGCCTCTCTTCACTTAATGACGGAGTTCCGTTCCTAAGACCACATCGGTAAATGAATTCGTCGCTAAGTGAGGAGCATACTATAATGGTAGTGGGCTTGTGTCAACCATCTTTGATATTGCTCTAATGTCACCTTTGCACCATTTATAACATTTATAGTATATTTTTAAATGTTTAAACAGTAGTGTACTGTATATTGTAATAAACAGAATAGAGGAAATCAGCTCAAATATACATTATTTAGGTATGCATGCTGGTCAAAGAGCCTGTCGTAAGTTCGAGTCATCGGTAAAGGAGTACAGTAAGCCCCACTTATAAGGCAGGTTAGGTTTCAGGCTATCGCCAGAAAGCAAAACGCCATTTTTTTTAACTTATATAGTATATGCATATAAATGCCAGATAACAAGTTTACACTAACATACATTAGTTAGCAATAGAACTAGGCATAAAAAACAATAAAAAGTAAAATACATACACAGTACACCCATTACTTACCTTAAAATATTTGTAGTCTTAATGTAGGTGAGAGGTGAGTCATATTTATTTGTAGAAAGTGAGGTGTGGGAGGTATGGTAGCCAGCCTTTGATATACCTTTGAAGAGTTTCGAGAGTATCTACTCTCTGAGCCTGGCCATGGGCCAGACTCGTCTGGCGCTTGCCTGGTCAACCAGGCTGTTGCTGCTGGAGGCCCACTGCCCCACATATCCATCAGAGCCTGGTTGATCTGGCACCCGATGAAGATACTTGTCCAGTTTCCTCTTGAAGGCTTCTACACTGGTTCCAGCGATATAGAGCAGGGCCCCGCCTTTTTGCGTTTTGCCTTTCGGCGTTCCGTTCATACGGCAAATTCAAATTATGACCAAAACGTTTGTATACGGCGAGCGGTCTTTCAGATACGGTACGCACCATCCGGTTTGTTTACATTTACCGTGAGCACATCTCTCCATTATGTAATAATCACTCTCGGGCACATTAAATGTCCAATTTTACGTCAATATAGACATTTTCATTAATCCATCTATGATATTTTCTTCAAAATTATATAAGAAACACATTACATAGCATATAAACATGCTGTTTACATGCTATGTTTACATCTTATGTAGGTGTGGTTGCCGGGTGGAGGGAAAACATTACGTAATATGTACTAATAATAATCACTCTTGGGCACAGTATACAGTAGGGCCCCACTTATACGGCAGGTTAGGTTCCAGGCTACTGCCGGAAAGTAGACATCACTGGAAAGCAGAACACCATTTGTTTCCACTTTTGAATGTCAGATAATAAGTTTACACTAACATATATAAAGTTAGCAATAGAACAAGGCATTAAAAAACAATAAAAATAAAATACACACAGTAAACTCATTACTTACCTCAAAATATTTGTAGTCTTAATGTAGTGTTAGAAGTCAGTAGTGTTTATTGTAAGAAGTTAGGTGTGGTAGGTATGGTAGCCAGCCAGGCCACCCAACTCACACACATACTTCGATATTTAAAGAGCCCTAGAGCGATAAAATGCATATAGTGTACACTCATTACATACCTTAAAATATTTGTAGTCTTAATGGTCTTAATATAGGGTGCAAGGTGAATAGTAGGGTAGGTAGGTAGGTATCGAATAGTGTGGTAGGTACTGTAACCCCATCTGGCCAACCCGCCCACATTATATACTAGGCATTTAACCCTTTCGGGGTTGTATGGTCGTACAAGTACGTTTTACGCACTGTAGTTATTGACGTCTAGTACTCCTAAATTCTAGCGCCCTCAAATCAAGCAGAAACAGGCTGTTAGGCCTAGATGTGATAGAATGGGTCTGTGCGGTCAGTGTGTGCAGTATAAAAAATTCCTCACCACACAGTGCATAATAGGGAAAAAAAATCTGACCGTGTTTTTGGTTAAAAACAGGACTTTGCAGTCTATTTTTGTATGGTATTTTTTGCTTGTATTCTCGTTTTCTTAGTCTCA
>WNWK01015160.1:0-48787 GCA_009830355.1 Cherax destructor
ATTGCACATCTGCCAATTTTTATTACAAACATGACACAACTAACTCATCGCTAATGGTCTAGATAGGGACTGAATAAAAGGTTGGTTAAGTGAAAGAAATATTAACTGAATTACAATTTTCCTTAGATCCCCATGTTATAACCCAAGATGAGAACTGGGACAATAATGTTCAGCATCTAATTATTATTTTTTTTTTTTGAAGGGGGGGGGTCATGAAAGTTATAACTATGCACTGTGCTTGAGATTAGCTTCCCTCTCTCCCCGTTGCAACACGCTCCGCTACTGTGTCAACCGACACCCTTGCCCATGTCACACGACACATATCACATCTCTCTGTGTCTCCACCGACACCCTGTTCTCTGTGTTACAGCGCCCCACTCTTCCTCTACCATTCCCTGCATCTCTTCCAGCTGAATGTGGCACTCTGCTGAGAAGTTAGCCATTGGCAGTAATTTCCTCTAGCAATGTCTCTTCCATGCAATTACTTATCTAAGACAATCATTTGTAGATATGATTCATAATGCAACAGCTGTTAATGAGGCCATTAGATAACAAAAATAAGAGACAATTAGAAAAACACTTCACATTATGAGTGTTGTAGTGAAGCCTCATTCACACACTTCATACTGTTGATGACTTAAGCCACAGTATAATTATGGAACTAAAAAAAAAAAAAATCATTTAGTATTTTTTAACACACTGGCCATTTCCTACCAAGGTCTGGTGACTCAAATGAAGAAGTAACTTTCATCATTACTCACTCTACCAATTTTTTTTTTTTCAGAGACATGTCAACACTGCTACTCAGATGCCTCTTCAAACTGCAATACAGTGGTACCTCGACTTACGATATTAATCCGTCAGAGAGGGCATATCTTAAGGCGAAACAATCGTTACCCGAATCAATTTTCCCCATAAGAAATAATGGAAATAAATTTAATCCGTCCAAGACTTCCAAAAGTAGTTAAATAAAATATTTTTAGAACTTTTGACATTAAATAATACACAATTTAATGAAGAATAACTAAATACACATGTAAATATTGTACAATAACATGTCACTTACATTTATTGAAGAGTTGTTGATGTGGAGGACGGGAGGAGGGGAGAAGGTGGAGTAGTATGTAGTGTTTGGAAGGGAATCCCCTTCCATTAACACTGCAGGTACCAAGTTCTTTTCTGGGGTTACTTCCTTTTTCTTTGAATGCCACTAGGACCAGCTTGAGAGTCACTGGACCTCTTTCTAACAATAAATCTGTCCAGGGAGCTCTGTGTCTGGCGATTCTTTAACACATCCCTGAAATGACACACCACTGTGTCATTTAACAGGTTGCCAGCACGCCTGCAACAGCATGGTTAGGGTGATATTCATCCATAAAGCCTTGCACCCTGCTCCACATTCCACATATCTCCTTAATCACTTTAGAAGGCACCTTCTTCCATCTCTGTTCCACCTCCTCCTCCTCTGAACCATTGTCCTGACCTCTGGTCTCTTGTTCCAGTTGCTGTTGAAGCTCTTGCAGATCTTCAGTGGTTAGCTCTTCCTTGTGCTCCTCCACCAACTGTTCCACATCCTCACCACTCACCTCTAACCCCATAGACTTGCCCAATTCCACAATTTCTTCCACAACAGGCTCAGGCTCAGGCTCAGGCTCAGGGTTCTGAGGCTCAGCCCCAAAACCTTCAAAATCCCTCTCTAGGACACAGTCTGCCACAATTTTCTCCAGGCAGAGTTCAAAGTCCTGGTAGTCACTCCCTCCCAAGCCTTACCTACAAGGTTTACACAATGCAGCATATGGAAAGGGTTTTTTCCAAAAGTCTCTTAGGGTTATATTCATGTCGTGGTCACATCAAAGCACTTTTGAAACATTGCTTTGGTGTAGAGTTTTAAAGTTGGAAATGACCTGCTGGTCCATGGGCTAGAGGAGAGGAGTGGTATTAGGGGGCAAGAACTTCACTTTCATGAATTTAAACTCCTCCACAATTTTCTCTACCAAGTTTGGAGGATGACAAGGAGCATTGTCCATTATCAGGAGGCACTTAAGTGGCAAATTATTGTCCAATAGATATTTCTTCACACTGGGGCCAAACACGCCATTGAACCACTCTAAGAAAATGTCCTTTGTGACCCATGCCTTTCTGTTAGATTTCCACATCACACACAAGTTAGACTTGCTGACACCGCATCTGCCAAACACTCGGGATTTTCAAAAGATACACCAGTAAAGGCTTCACTTTGCAATCACCACTGGCATTAGCACAAAGCATCAAAGTTAGCCTGTCTTTCATAGGCTTATGTCCTGGCTGTGCCTTTTCTTCCTGAGTAATGAAGGTCCTGTTGGGCATTTTCTTCCAAAACAGGCCTGTTTCATCACAATTAAACACTTGTTGGGGGAGGAATTGTTCAGCCTCTATGTACTCCTGGAATTCAGGCACATATTTTTCAGCCGCAATTTTTTCAGAACTGGCTGCCTCACCATGCCTCACAACACTATGTATGCCACTTCGATTCTTAAATTTGTGAAACCAGCCTCTGCTGGCTTTAAATTCGCTCACTTCAGCACTCGTTGCAGGCATTTTCTTAACGAGATTATCATGCAACTGCCTTGCTTTTTCACATATTATTGCCTCCGAAACAGTATCTCCTGCTAACTGTTTCTTGTTGATCCACACCAACAACAACCTTTCCACATCTTCCAGCACTTGTGGTCTGTGTTTTGTGATCACAGATGAACCTTTTGCAACAACAGCTTCCTTGATTTTACGTGAATTTTTCTTGGCCACAATGATAGCGATGGTAGAAAAGGGTTTACCATACAGCCTGGCCAGCTCACTGATACGCACTCCACTTTCATATTTTTCTATTATCTCCTTCTTCAGTTCTATCGTACATGTATTTCTGTTCCTCTTTGCCACAGGCTTACCACTAGGATCTTTCCTTGGACCCATGTTGCAAGCACTAAAAACAGTGGAATAATGACAATATACTGGTATGAATGCGTGGGTGTGGGTGGGTGGTCGCTCTCGCTTGTAAACAATAGCACACTGACGCTCCCTGGAGTGCGCGCTCAGCTGGGCGCCACGCGGACACGTCCGGTACGAATGTCGTTATGCGAAGCAAACATCGTTACTCGCAATCATTTTTTTTACGTTATAAATATCGTTACTCGAAAATATCGTAAGCTGACAGCATCGTAACACGAGGTATGACTGTATTTCCATCTCTCCTTCAGTGCTAGCACTGTACTTCCCATCTCTAGGACTGAAGTCCAGCTAATTGGTTTCCCTGAATCCCTTCATAAATATTATATCGTTCACACTCCAACAGCATGTCAAGTCATAAAAACCACTTGCCTCAACCCACTATACAGTGGACCCTCGGTTAACGAATACCCCGGAAATCGTGCAATTATGTAAGTATAATTTTGTAAGTTCTTGTGGAAGTGTATTTTTGGGGGTCTGAAATAGACTAACCTACGTGAAATTTTTCCTTAAGGGAGTAAATTCGTTCGGTAATGGCACTTGAGCAGACTTCAGGAGTGAAGTTTTTACGAAACTCGGGGGTCCACTGTATAACACTCACACATGACTGTTGGATGTCCCAGCCCCTTGCATACAAAACCTACTTTACCCCCTCCCTTCAACCTTTCCTAGGACGACCCCCTACGTCTTCCTTCCACTACAGATTTATGTACCCTCCAAGATATCCTATTTTGGTCCATTCTTTTGAAATATCCAAACCACCTCAATAACCCCTCATCAGCCCAAACTACAAATTTTTTGCATGATGTTCACACTACACATTGCCCTTATGTATGACACTTCCACTGCCTCCAGCCTCCTCCTCAATGCAGCATTTAAAATAAATGCTTCACATCCATATAGGAGTGTTGGTTCTGCTATATCGATACATTCCCCGTTTGCCTCCATGGACAGCGGACAGCATTAGTCTCCACAGATTCCACAATGCATCACCTACCTTTTTTTTCTTGTCAATCCTATGGCTCACCTCATATTTCATATACCCGCCCACCAACAAGTCCATTCCCAAATATCTGAGTGCATTCATTGTTTTCTTTAGGCTAACAAACTGGTATTTCTGCTGTGACCACAAATTAATTTATTGACCTACCCATTAAGTTTACTTGAATGTTTACTCAAATTGTTAGGAATAATGTACAGTATTTGCCATTAAGAGTCTGATACCCTCCAAAAATGGTAAAATAAGATACATGTGCACACTTGGGCACCTCATCTGTATTGCCAAAATGTTTCACTTGCTCAACAAATGATCATCTCAAAACTACTTTTTTCTTTCTTCTGCCTAACGTGTTATATTCTCCTGTATTTGACTGAAGAAAATTGGAATGCAGTATAAATGTTTGACAATAGTCTCTAGTGTTACACATGGGTCTTGAGTCATTAACTTGTCAGTAATGTATACTGCCAATAATACATTAAAAAAATTGAAGCCTAAAGTAGTAGTATAGTGATCTACAGGTAAGTGTAGGTTGTTGATAATTCTTACCTCTATAATCAAATGCGATAACATGATAATCCATCTTCCTAAGCACTTTATAGAGCTCAATCCTGTGTGCAGTCGCTCGAGATGAGGTATTCCCATGCAAGTACAGCACTACAGGTCTTTCATCACATAAGCTTTTTTCAAACCAGGCCACTTGGTCTGAGGATTCCTCTTTTGGAATTGAAGAAATGAGGGATTCGGGGAGTATATGCCTGGAAAATGAGAATCTAATACACATTTCATTTTGTTTTAGAGGTCATTTATTTTTAGATTAACATAAGTTTTTTATTATACAGTGGACCCTCGCTATTCGAACACTCCAAAACTCACCCTCATTACAGAATGCTGTTCAAGTGCTGTTACCAAACGAATTTATTCCCATAAGGAATGATGTAAATTATAGTAGTCCATTTCAGACCCCCAAAAATACACTTATAAAAGCACTTATCATAATAAACTTACATAAAAGGGTGAGTTTTGGAGTGTTCGAATAGCGAGGGTCCACTGTACAATGATATTAGTATGAGTGATTGAATATTATAGGTAGTAGGTTGGTAGACAGCAACCACCCAGGGAGGTACTACCGTCTTGCCAAATGAGTGTAAAACGGAAGCCTGTAATTGTTTTACATGATGGTAGGATTGCTGGTGTCTTTTTTCTGTCTCATAAACATGCAAGATTTCAGGCATGTCTTGTTACTTCTACTTACACTTAGGTCACATTACACATTCATGTACAAGCATATATATACACACCCCTCTGTGTTTTCTTCTATTTTCTTACTAGTTCTTGTTCTTATTTCCTCTTATCTCCATGGGGAAGTGGAACAGAATTCTTCCTCCGTAAGCCATGCGTGTCGTAAGAGGCGACTAACATGCTGGGAGCAAGGGGCTAGTAACCCCTTCTCCTGTATATATTACTAAATGTAAAATGGGAAACTTTCGTTTTTCATTTTGGGCCACCCCACTTCGGTGGGAAACGGCCGACGTGTTGAAAGAAAGAAAGATCTAGGTTTTTCTTCTTTTTCTTAATAGCTCTTGTTCTTTATATTTTCTCTATTGTCCATGGGGAAGTGGAAAAGAATCTTTCCTCCGTAAGCCATGCGTGTGTATGAGGAGACTAAAATGCCGGGAGCAATGGGCTAGTAACCCCTTCTCCTGTACACATTTACTAAAAAAGAGAAAAAGGATATCTTGTATAAAACTGGGTTGTTTGAATGTGCGTGGATGTAGTGCGGATGATAAGAAGAGATGATTGCTGATGTTATGAATGAAAAGAAGTTGGATGTCCTGGCCCTAAGCGAAACAAAGCTGAAGGGGGTGGCGAGTTTCAGTAGAGAGAAATAAATGGGATTAAGTCAGGAGTATCCGAGAGAGTTAGAGCTAAGGAAGGGGTAGCAATAATGTTGAAGGATCAGTTATGGAAGGAGAAGAGGGAATATAAATGTGTAAATTCAAGGATTATGTGGATTAAAATAAGGGTCGGATGCGAAAAGTGGGTCATAATAAGCCTGTATGCACCTGGAGAAGAGAGGAGTGTAGAGGAGAGAGAGAGATTTTGGGAGATGTTAAGCGAATGTATAGGAACTTTTGAACCAAGTGAGAGAGTAATTGTGGTAGGGGACCTAAATGCTAAAGTAGGAGAAACATGTAGAGAGGGTGTGGTAGGTAAGTTTGGGGTGCCAGGTGTAAATGATAATGGGAGCCCTTTGATTGAACTTTGTATAGAAAGGGGTTTAGTTATAGGTAATACATATTTTAAGAAAAAGAGGATAAGTATACAAGATATGATGTAGGGCGTAATGACAGTAGTTTGTTGGACTATGTATTGGTAGATAAAAGACTGTTGAGTAGACTTCAGGATGTACATGTTTATAGAGGGCCACAGATATATCAGATCACTTTTTAGTTATAGCTACAGTGGGAGTAAAAGGTAGATGGGATACAAGGAAAATAGAAGCAGTAAGTAAGAGAGAGGTGAAGGTTTATAAACTAAAAGAGGAGGCAGTTAGGGTAAGATACAAACAACTATTGGAGGATAGATGGGCTAGTGAGAGTGTAGGCAATGGGGTCGAAGATGTATGGGGTAGATTTAAAAATGTAGTGTTAGAGTGTTCAGCAAAAGTTTGTGGTTACAGGTGAGTGGGTGCGGGAGGGAAGAAGAGCGATTGGTGGAATGATGATGTAAAGAGAGTAGTAAGGGAGAAAAAGTTAGCATATGAGAGGTTTTTACAAAGTAGAAGTGATGCATGGAGAGAAAAAGAGAGGTTAAGAGAGTGGTGAAGCAATGTAAAAAAAGAGCAAATGAGAGAGTGGGTGAGATGTTATCAACAAATTTTGTTGAAAATAAGAAAAAGTTTTGGAGTGAGATTAATAAGTTGAGGAAGCCTAGGGAACAAATGGATTTGACAGTTAAAAATAGGAGAGGAGAGTTATTAAATGGAGAGTTAGAGGTATCGGGAAGATGGAGGGAATATTTTGAGGAGTTGTTAAATGTTGATGAAGACAGGAAGCTGTGATTTTGTGTATAGGGCAAGGAGGAATAACATCTTGTAGGAGTGTGGAAGAGCCAGTTGTGAGTGTGGGGGAAGTTCGTGAGGCAGCTGAGATTGATGGGATAAAGATAGAAATGTTAAAAGCAGGTGGGGATATAGTTTTGGAGAGGTTAGTGCTATTATTTAATAAATGTATAGAAGAGGGTAAGGTACCTAGGGATTGGCAGAGAGCGTGTATTGTTCCTTTGTATAAAGGCAAAGGGGACAAAAGAGAGTGCAAAAATTATAGGGGAATAAGTCTGTTGAGTGTACCTGGTAAAGTGTATGGTAGAGTTATTATTGAAAGAATTAAGAGTAAGACAGAAAGCAGGATAGCAGATGAACAAGGGGGCTTTAGGAAAGGTAGGGGGTGTGTAGACCAAGTGTTTACAGTGAAACATATAGGTGAACAGTATTTGGATAAGGGTAAAGAGGTTTTTGTGGCATTTATGGATTTGGAAAAGGCGTATGATAGGGTGGATAGGGGGGCAATGTGGCAGATGTTGCAGGTGTATGGAATAGGAGGTAGGTTACTGAAAGCAGTGAAGAGTTTTTATGAGGATAGTGAGGCTCAAGTTAGAGTGTGTAGGAGGGAAGGGGACTATTTCCCAGTAAAAGTGGGCCTTAGACAAGGATGTGTGATGTCACCATGGTTGTTCAATATATTTATAGATGGGGTTGTAAGAGAAGTGAATGCGAGGGTCTTGGCAAGAGGTGTGGGGTTAAAAGATAAAGAATTAAATACAAAGTGGGAGTTGTCACAGTTGCTTTTGCTGATGACACTGTGCTTTTGGAATTCTGAAGAGAAGTTGCAGAGGTTGGTGGATGAATTTGGTAGGGTGTATAAAGAAGAAAATTTAAAGTGAATATAGGAAAGAGTAAGGTGATGAAGATAACAAAAAGATTAGGTGACGAAAGATTGGATATCAGATTGGAGGGAGAGAATGGAGGAGGTGAATGTATTCAGATATTTGGGAGTGGACATGTCAGCAGATGGGTCTATGAAGGATGAGGTGAATCATAGAATTGATGAGAAAAAATTGTGAGTGGACACTGCCGAGTCTGTGAGACAAAGAACTTTGTCCATGGAAGTAAAGAAGGAATGATGAGTATAGTTATACCAACACTCTTATATGGGTGTGAAGCATGGGTGATGAATGTTGCACGAGGAGAAGGCTGGAGGCAGTGGAGATGTCATGTCTGAGGTCAATGTGTGGTGTGAATATGCTGCAGAGAATTCGGAGTTTGGAAATTAGGAGGTAGGTGGAGATTACCAAAACTATTATCCAGAGAGCTGAGGAGGGGTTGTTGAGGTGGTTGGACATGTAGAGAGAATGGAACGAGACAGAATAACTTCGAGAGTGTATAAATCTGTGAGTGGAGGAAGCGGAGTAGGGGTCGGCCTAGGAAGGTTGGAGGGAGGGGTAAAGGGAAGTTTTGTATGCGAGGGCTTGGACTTCCAGCAAGCATGTGTGGCGTATTTGATAGGAGTGAATGGAGACAAATGGTTTTTAATACTTGACGTGCTGTTGGAGTGTGAGCAAAGTAACATTTATGAAGGGATTCAGGGAAACCGGCAGGCCGGACTTGACTCCTGGAGATGGGAAGTACAGTGTCTGCACTCTGAAGGAGGGGTGTTAATGTTGCAGTTTTATAACTGTAGTGTAAAGCACCCTTCTGGCAAGACTGTGATGGAGTGAATGATGATGAAAGTTTTTCTTTTTCGGGCCACCCTACCTTGGTGGGAATCGGCCTATGTGTTAATAAAAAAAAAAATGATTGAATATTTACGTCTGAGTGTAACTGTCTATCACATTGCAAGTAGACAATAATGCTGACAAGGACACAAAAAATGAGTTATCTACTAGTTCCTTCCTCTACCTTATGGCTGATACTGGTAGACATTATTACAATGGCTGTGTAAATTCTAATAGTATAGGCAAAGAACTCTTGTGATAAAAGTGTGCGATCAAATTATTTTTTCTTTATTACACATCGGCCGTTTCCCACCAAGGCAGGGAGACCAGAAAAAGAAGAAACGCTTTCATCATCATTCACTTCATCACCGTCTTGCCAGAGGCACGCCTACACTACAGTTAAAAACCTGCAACATATCAACACCCTTCCTTCAGAGCGCAGACACTATGCTTCCCACCTCCAGGACTCAAGCCCGGCTAACAAGTTACCCTGAATCTCTTCATAAATGTTACTTTGTTCACACTCCAACAGCATGTCAAATCATAAAAACCATTCATCTGCACTCACTCCTATCTAACATGGTCACACTTGCTGAAGTCCAAGCCCCTCGCACACAAAACCACTTTTACCCCCTCCCTCTAACCTTTCCTAGGAAAACTTCTACCCAGCCTTCCTTCCACTAGTGGAAGTTACAGATTTATATGCCCTCCAAGTCATTCTATTTTGTTTCATCCTCTCTAAATGTCAAAAGCATCTCAACAACCCTTCTTTTGCCCTCTGGATAATACTTTTAGTAACCCCATACCTCCTTCTGATTTCCAAACTACGGATTCTCTGCATTATATTCATTCCACACATTGTCCTCAGACACAACATCTCCACTGCCTCCATCCACATAAGAGCGTAGGTACCCCTATACTCTCATACATTCCCCTCTTTGCCTCCACAGACTCAGTGCACCACTCATCTTTTTCATCTCATCAATTCTATGATTCACTTTGTCCTTCAAGGACCCATCTGCTGACAAGTACACTCCCAAATATCTGAATACATTCACTTCTCCATATTCCCTCCTTCCAATCTGATATTCAGTCTTTCATTTCCTAAATTTTTTGTTATCCTCATCACCTTGCTCTTTCCTACATTCACTTTTAACCCTTAAACGGTCCAAACGTATATACATATACGTTAGTACTGCTACTGCCCCAAACGTATATTTACGTTTTATTTTTCCTGCCTCCAAATTTGGCATGATTGGCCTGAGATGCCTGGTCAGCATAGAATGGGTCTTAACACTCGGTGTGCACCATATTAAAAAAATCTGGGACCACTTAGTACCTTGTGGGAGCACCAGTTAAATTGAGCGCCAGCTAGAGCAAACACTGCGGCAAACACCAAGGATTCACTGATGTCATGTCATATTAACACTCCTCTTTGAAGTGGAAAGTGATGTCGGCAGGCTGGCAGGCCAGCTGGCTGCCTGCCTGCCTGGCCACCTGGCTGGCAAGCAGCTGGTTGGCCACCTGGCTGGCCAGCAGCTGGTTGGCCACCTGGCTGGCCAGCAGCTGGCTGGTCAGCTGGGTACCTGATTGGCTGTCTATCTCTGTCTGTCTGTCTGTATCTATCTGTCTCTGTCTCTATCTGTTTCTATCTCACAGGAACACATACGTAAATACAATTATACATAGTGTAAATTACCTAGGATAACTAAAAAAATCAAAACAAAGTGATATAATGTGCATGTGATCTGCGTAATACCAGTTGGTTTATGAGCTACTCTCTGAGACAAGTAGACAGAAAGACAGACACACAGACAGACAGACAGGTTGGTGTAACAAATAAAGGGAAGCAGTGTAAGCTCGTCAAATGTCATCACTCTAATTACTGGACTGATAAGAAGAGATAAGACTACCCCTCACCCCTTGTCAAAAGTCACCAATCATCATTAGTGGAGATCAGATGAGATAAGGCAGCGACACATATCTTACATAATAGCTTCAAGGGAACTTTATTATTATTATTATTATTCACTATCATTATTATTATCGTTATTATTCACTATCATTATTATTATTATTATTTTTATGCACTGTCATTATTATTATTATTTGAGTACAATTTCAGTACCTAATATTACTGTCAGAACAAAGATTGGCTATGAAATCACAAGAACTACTATAAATTGTAATTATCAGAACAAAAATTATATAAAAATAATAAAAAAAAGAGAAAAAAAGGTATATCGGCAACAATTCTGCAGGGGGCAGGGCTCCTGTTGCTGTCAGGTGAGCATCCAGTGCCAACTTCTCCGCCTCATATCTTGGTAACTGCTCACCCTAATTTTTTTTTTATCCGATAACACTTAACCCTTTCGGGGTTATGGTCGTACAAGTACGTTTTACGCACTATGGTTATTGACGTACTAGTATGCCTAAATTCTAGCGCCCTCAAATCAAGCAGAAACAGGCTGTTAGGCCTAGATGTGATAGAATGGGTCTGTGCGGTCAGTGTGCGCAGTATAAAAAAATTCCTGCACCACACAGTGCATAATGAGGAAAAAAACTCTGACCGTGTTTTTGGTTTAAAACAGCGACTTTTCAGTCTATTTCCGTATGGTATTTATTGTTGTATTCTCGTTTTCTTGGTCTCATTTGATAGAATGGAAGATATGTTACAGAAATAGAGATGATTTTGATTGGTTTGACAATAACAAGTACCTTGAAATTGAGCTCAAAGTAGCGAAAATGTTCGATTTTTGACGATGTTCAAGAGTAAACAAATCACACCATGTGTCCAATACACATCAACTGGCGAGTCTAATATTCATGCACAAGTGCTCTGATATTATTTATACAATTTTTACAGTGATGCAGTTGTATACATAACAGTAAATCTTCTATTTTTTTGTGAGAATAAAAATTCAAAATGGAAAGCAAAAGTAATGTAAGAGGGGCCTGGAGACGTGACTAATGAACAGAGAAGATGTTATTTTAGTGCCAGGAATGTCTGAATTGTTTATTACGGACTCTATTTTGAAATTGGCATCGTTTGAAATTTGTGTGAAATTGGCCAAATTGCCATTTTCTGACCACTATTTTGGGTAGTTGAAATTGGTAAATAGGCGGTTTCTTGTACTCAATCGATAGACGAAATGGAGTTCTAGCGAAATAGCTATAATTTGAGTAGACTGAAACATTAGAATGTTCCGAAAATAGGGCTCAAAGTGGGCAAAATCGCCGATGCGTAAGTGTCATGGCTACCGCTAAATTCGCGAAAGCATAATTCCGTTAGTTTTCGATCAAATTTCATAATTTTTGTGGCGTTATGATCGGAAAAAGATTATCATTTCATAAGAAAAAATATTTTTTTTGTTTAAATTCGTGGACCCTGAGAACGAGTTTCAGAGAGACCCCTTGGGTTAAAAAAGTGTGTTCTTTATTTCTATAATTTTTTTTTTTTTTTCAAAATATTCGGGGCACTGGGCGTGCGAACGTATATATACGTTTGGACCGTTTAATGGTTAATTTCCTTCTTTTACATACCTTTCCAAACTTGTTCACCATCCTCTGCAACTTCTCTTCAGAATCTCCCCAAAGCACAGTCAACAACAAAAAGCAACTGTGCGAACTCCCACCTTGTGTTAGATTCTTTATCTCTTAATCCCATGCCTCTTGCCAACACCCGAGCATTCACTTCTCTTACAACCCATCTATAAATATATTGAACAACCATGTCTAAGGCATACTTTTACTGGGAAATCTCCCTCTCTCCAACATATTCTAACCTGAGCCTCACTATCCTCGTAAAATATCTCAAATGCTTTCAGTAACCTACCACCTATTCGATACATTTGCAACATCTGCCACATTCCTCTCCCATCCACCTTATCGTATGCCTTTTCCAAATCCATAACTGCAACAAAAACCTCTTACCCTTTATCTAAATACTGTTCACCTATATGCTTCACTGTAAACACTTGGTCTACACCCCCCTACCCTTCCTAAAACCTCCTTGTTCATCTGCGATCCTGCTCTCCATTTTACTCTTAATTCTTTCAATAATAACTCTACCATACACCAGGTATACTCAACAGGCTTCTTCTTCTTTCAACAAATCAGCCATTTCCCACCGAGGCAGGGTGGGCCAAAAAGAAAAACAAAAGTTTCTCTTTTTAATTTTAGTAATGTATACAGGAGAATGGGGTTATTAGCCCCTTGCTCCTGGCATTTTAGTTGACTCTTACGACACGCATGGCTTAAGGAGGAAGAATTCTGTTCCACTTCCCCATGGAGATAAGAGGAAATAAGAACAAGAACTAAGTAGAATACTGATGCAAATACCCTTTTATGTAATTTATTTTTAAAATGCTTTAGTAGTGATAATTAAGTTAAAAGTAACAGAGTCCTAAATTTGCATGTTTATAAGGAGATAAATTACGTTAATGGCACTTGAACAGCATTCTGGAATGAAAAATATCGTAAACCGGGTACCACTGTAGTAAGAAAATAGAAGAAAACCCTGAGGGGTGTGTATATATATATATGCTTGTACATGCATGTGTAGTGTGACCTAAGTGTAAGTAAAAGTAACAAGACGTACCTGAAATCTTGCATGTTTATGAGACAGAAAAAAAAGACACCAGCAATCCTACCAGCATGTAAAACAATTACAGGCTTTCGTTTTACACTCACTTGGCAGGACAGTAGTACCTTCCTGAGGGGTTGCTGTCTACCAACCTACTACCTAGAATTCAACAGGCTAATTCCCCTGTAATTTTTATACTCTCTTTTGTCCCCTTTGCTTTATACAAACGAACTATGTATGCTCTCTGCCAATCTCTAGGTAACTTACCACAATTTTCTCCAGGCAGAGTTCAAAGTCCTGGTAGTCACTCCCTCCCAAGCCTTACCTATAAGGTTTACACAATGCAGGATATTGAAATGATCTTTCCAAAACTCTTTTAGGGTCAAATTAATGTCTGTGGTCACTTCAAAGCACTTTTGAAACATTGCTTTGGTGTAGAGTTTTTACAAATTTGAAATGACCTGCTGGTCCATGGGCTGGAGGAGAACTTCACTTTGATTAACTTAAACTCCTGCACAATTTGCTCTTCCAAGTCTGGAGGATGACAAGGAGCATTGTCCATTATCAGGAGGCACTTAAGTGGCAAATTATTTTCCTCGAGATATTTCTTCACACTGGGGCCAAACACTTCATGGAACCAATCAAAGAAAATTTCCCTAGTGACCCATGCCTTATTGTTAGACTTCCACATCACACACAAATTAGCCTTGGCGACACTGTATCTCTTAAACGCTCGAGGATTTTCAGAGTGATACTCCAGTGAAGGCTTCACTTTAAAATCCCCACTAGCATAAGCACACAGCATAAGAGTTAGCCTGTCTTTCATAGGCTTGTGTCCTGGCAGTGCCTCTTCATCCTGTGTAATGAAGGTCCTGTTTGGCATTTTCTTCCAAAACAGGCCTGTTTTGTCACAATTGAACACTTGTTGGGGTTTGAATTCTTCAGCCTCTATGTACCCCTTGAATTCCTTCACATAATTTTCAGCCACACTTTTGTCAGAACTGGCTGCCTCACCATGCCTTATCACACTATGTATGCCATTACGCTTCTTAAATCTGTCAAACCAGCCTTTGCTGGCTTTAAATTTGTTCACTTCAGCACTCGTTGCAGGCATTTTCTTGACGAGATCATCATGCAACTGCCTTGCTTTTTCAGATATTATTGCCTGTGTAACACTATCTCCTGCTAATTGTTTCTCGTTGATCCACACCAACAACAAAGTTTCCACATCTTCCAGCACTTGCGATCTCTGTTTTGTGATCATATTTGCACCTTTTGCAACAACAGCTTCCTTGATTTGATTTGCCTTGGCCAGAATGGTAGCGATGGTTGAACAGGGTTTGCCATAGAGCCTAGCCAGCTCAGCCACACGCACTCCACTTTCATATTTTGCAATGATCTCCTTCTTCAGTTCTACTGTATTTCTCACTTTCCTTACCACAGGGCTGGCACTAGGAGCTTTCTTTGGACCCATGGTGGCTTATTTAGCAGTTGCAGGCACTAAAAACAGTGGAAAAATGACAAAATGTATGGTATGAATGCGTGGGTGGCGGGGGTGGCACTCACTCGCTGGTAAACAATGGCACACTGCCATCCCAGGGCACGTATACGCGTCCAAGACGAATATCGTTTTCCTAGTGAATCATCGTTTACCGAACCATTATTTTTATGGAAAAATGTTGTGTTTTCCGAATTTTACATAATCCGACGCCATCGTAATCCGGGGGTCCACTGTAATGTAATGTTCACTTGAGGAGAAACTAAGCCAGACTGACTCACGACGGCTGCGCGGGGAGGCACGCAGGCGCAGACAGGCGGACAGGTTTGGTACACAGTACAAAACACGGGGCACAGTGCAAAACTCGGGACAAAATTTAGTACGAAACTCGGGGTTCCACTGTATAATAAAAATAATATAATAATAATATAATACGTACTTATAATAATAATACGTACAATAATATAATAATACTATAATAATAATACGTACTATAATAACAAGTGAGGTTTGAAAGGCCGCCACTAGATGGCAGTGAATACCACAACAATGCAGGAGCGGGAATGGCCGCCTCCACTTGTCACATAATGACATATTTTATTCATTCTTGAGTATATATCAGGTTTCTATGTCATTTATATTGTTTATTATGTCATATTAGATCAATTGTGATAGATAAATAAGCCGTAGAGTTGATATTAGCGTCATATTGAAGGAGTATTTTGTCCTGTATCCAAACAAACTCTCCGCCACCTCCACCACTAGCCACATACATAATGACATATTTTATTAATTCTAGAGAATATATCAGGTTTCTATGTTATTTATATTGTTTATTATGTCATATTAGATCAATAGTGATAGATAAATAAGCTGTAGAGTTGATATTAGCATTATATTGAAGTGTATTTTTCCTCCCTCTGAGAGCAGGAATTCCGCTGGAACGGATTAATGCCATTTCAATTAATTTAAATGAGGAAAATTGACTCAGCATACGAGCAGATCGGGATACGAGCAAGGTCACGGAACGGATTAAACTTGTAAGCCGAGGTTCCACTGTACAGTGGAACTCCGGGTTTTTAACTTAATCCATTCCAGAAGGTCAGTCTAAAACCGAAACGTGTGAAAACTGAATCAATATTTCTCATAATAAATAATGTACGTAAATACAATTAATCCGTTCCAGACACCCAAAAATATTAACAAAAAAATAATTTTTTTAAAGATTAACTATAGTGTTGCAGCTCTTCAGTGCTTAGTTCTTCCCTTTGGTCATCCACTAACTCTTGTACATTCATTACTTACCTTAAAATATTTGTAGTCTTAATGTAGGGCGAGAGGTGTGTAGTACTTTTTTTGTAGAAAGTCACTCTGACTTATTTGGGTTATCCTAGGTTCTCTACACATATGCTGCTATGTATGATAATCTATGTTACTATGTATTTGTGTATACCTGAATAAACTTACTTACTTACTTACTAAGTAGCCAGTAGAGGTAGGTAGCCAGTAGGTAGCCTGGGCTAGATACATACACCTAACTACATAGCTACACAATATTTAATGTGGCCCAGAGCCATATTATTACCATTGACATACATACCTTGTTCAATGAGTTTAATCGTTTCTAACAATTACCTTTAGATGCCATCATAAACAAAGGAAGAAGTAATGAATAATTCATGATGAGAATTGTAAACAAAAGCCAGATGCAGATTCATACAGTTTTCTCTAATGCTCAACCAGAGAAAAAGAGAAAACGTAATGTTTTCCCTTCACCGACTACCACCCCTCGATGGCATATAAACATTGCATGTTTATACTATGCTATGTAATATGTTTCTTATATAATTTTGAATAAAATATCATAGATGGACTAATGAAAATGTCTATTTTTTTTTTTCAACAAGTCGGCTGTCTCCCACCGAGGCAGGGTGACCCAAAAAGAAAACATTTTCATCATCATTCAACACTTTCACCTCACTCATACATAATCACTGTCTTTGCAGAGGTGCTCAGATACAACAGCTGAGAATAAGTCCCTCCCAACTGTCACTATCCCAGACCCCTCCTTTAATTAAAGTGTAAGCATTGTACACTTCCCATTTCCAGTACTCAAGTCCAACTAATGTTTGTTTTGAAAAACTGAAACAAAATGTCTATATTAATGTAAAATAAGACATTTAATGTGCCCAAGAGTGATTATTATTAAATATATATAGAATATAAACATTGCATGTTTATACTATGCTATGTAACGTGTTTCTTACATACAGTGGTACCCCGGATTTCATCAATAATTTGTTCCAGAAGGCTGTTCGAGTGCCATTACCGAACGAATTTGTTTCCATAAGGACGAATGTAAATTAGATTAGTCCGTTTTAGACCCCCAAAAATACACTTACAAAAGCACTTACAAAAATACACTTACATAATTGTTCGAGTTAGGAGCTGTACAAAATCCGGGGTACCACTGTAATTTTGAAGAAAATATCATAGATGGATTAATGAAAATGTCAATATTAACGTAAAACAAGACATTTAATGTGCCCAAGAGTGAGTCATGAGCGTATGAGCGGCCCAGGTGGACGCATCCGATACGTATGATTTCCGGATCAGGGTCCGATATCCGGAGGAAAATTTCGCACATAAAACGGTTCTAAAACCGAATCGTCCGATAACTGGGGCGTGCGAAAATTTTGTATGCACAACCCTGTGATGGAGATAACGTCAGAAAAATTCCTTATCACATTGTTGATATTTCCAATTTTGAAAAAAAAAAATATATATATACAGTGGACCCCCGAGTTTCGTAAACCCCGGAAATCGTACATTTATGTAAATATAATATTGTAAGTGCTTGTGGAAAAGTATTTTTGGGGGTCTGAAATAGACTAACCTACGTGACATTTTTTCTTAAGGGGGTAAATTCATTCGGTAATGGCACTTGAGCAGACTTCAGGAGTGAAGTTTTTACGAAACTCGGGGGTCCACTGTATTATTTTACTCGCTCCCTCCCTCTCACATTTCTTTCCTTTCACCCTCACATGATATGCATCTGACACAAAACACTGCCTGGACAACAACAACCTGACTGCCTCCCTCCCTCAAAGTACATGACACAACATTACACAGGCAGCAGAAGTAGGATTGCCTTCTTCCTTCCCACTTTCACTCTACATGACACAACATTACACAAGCAGCTGCAGTAGGATTGCCTTCCTCCTTCCCACTTTCATTCTACATAACACAACATTACACAGGGAATAGCAATACAACTGCCTTCTCTCTTCCATTGTATCTGACACAGCACTCTTTACAAATGCTTGGGGATATTTTGTGGGAAGGTACTCGTCCGGAATATTCAATACCCGGGTTGTGTAGTGGATGGTGATGTAAGGTGATCTGAGCTGCAGCATGTAAACCACTGAACAAATACTGGACACAGCCAATTGCTCCCCAGTGAATAAATATAATTATTAATGAACAGTTCTTGACTAATCTCTACTAATTAAATGTGACCCCCATCAAACATGCATAACAAGAACATTCACAAAATTTCAATGCAGAGGGGAAAAAAAAAAAAAAAATCAGAATCATATTCATAACTGAACTTTAAAAACAATCTAAATTATTAAATCAACATTTCTTCACTAAACATGCGTAAAATGAACAGGCACAAAATATCAATGTATTTAGTAAAAACTCACAGAATATACGTAATAAAATTCATAACTCAGTTTTAACGAAATAACAAAAAATAAATCTACAGTTCTAAAATAATCTCTGCCAAATAAATATGATCACTACAAACATGAATAAAATGATCCCATTACATAGTAAGAATTTTTAGTGCATTTTGAAAACCACACTGATCACATCACATATTAGGAATTTATATAAAGCAAACCTACTTAAAATAAGGCAAACCTGTACATATTTGTAATCAACACATGCAAATCAGCACATCTAAGTAGCAGATATGCCTCAATTTAGTGGATTAAGAGGGATGAGAGGGGTAACCAGTAATGATTACTATCCATTATATCTGAATGAGACTTTTTCCCATGATTGCAAAAATAATGAACAATTATGAATTTAACAGACCTTGTCTGTTGAATCCAAAATCAAGTTACCCAGCACACCATAACAATAAGGGGCAATTCTGGATTCAATGGAATTTGTCCATTGTTTCAGGACTTTGTCCAGACAATGGATTTTGTCCATTAAATCTGAAATCCATTAAATCAAACTCTAATTAACTTGTTCCAAGTTTCCCCCATCATATGTGCAGCTTATTATAACTCAGACGATCCTTAGTCCAGGATGTATCAAAACTGGAATATGCAGCAGTGGCATGATTGTCCTCACAAAAAAAAAAAAAAAAAATGTGGATATGCTAAAACATCTAAATTATCATTATTATTATTATTATAATCATGGGAGAGCACTAAACCTGTAGGATTTAAAACATCTAAAGATGACCACAGAGTGGTCATCGCATATCCCAAACAAAGTTCCCTGAAGTTGTGTGCCTGCATGGATGTCCAACAGCCAATCAAGCGTGGAACATTAGATATTATAATCATGTATGTACAGTGGACCCCTGAGTTACGAACACCCCGGAAATCGTACAGTTATGTAAGTACAATATTCTAAGTGCTTTTGTAAGTGTATGTTTGGGGGTCTGAAATGGACTAACCTACGTGACATTATTTCTTAAGAGAGTAAATTCGTTTGGTAATGGCACTTGAGCAGGCTTCTGGAATGAATTATGTTCGTTACTCGGGGGTCCACTGTATATGAATGATTATGATTTTTTTATTTTGATAATTTAATTATTTCTTGCTGTACATTCCTTTTACTTCTTACACACTTATGAGCCACAGTAATTTTAAAACAATATTAATGTTATACAGACTTAGTTGCTACTGGTAGCCCACATCCACACACTGTTCCCATGCTGGTACACTTGATAACATTCATTCTGCATTTGGATGGGAAATACTTAAAAGGAACATTGCTCCCAGAGTTAAAAGTACAAAACTGAAGGAAAAGCTGAAAACATGGATTTGCTTTTTTTGGCTAAAAGGAGGAAAAGAGGTGACATAATAATCACATTTAAGCTAATAAAAGGATACAAAAGAATTGACAAAGAAGACTTTCTAACCCCATCAACTGTCAGGAGAAGGAAGAGCTGCCAAAAGGA
Organism: Cherax destructor; assembly: GCA_009830355.1. NCBI lineage: Eukaryota > Metazoa > Arthropoda > Malacostraca > Decapoda > Parastacidae > Cherax > Cherax destructor. The sequence goes on from WNWK01015160.1 coordinate 20,045, forward strand.
TTGTAGACAATTGTTTTTCACAAAGAGAGTGTTAGATCAATAGAATGTGCTACAAGAGGATGTAACAAGTGCTGTGGTCAGTGGTATCATATATTAAATCACATAAAATATTGGCACATTAACAGCAATACAATGGTATCTTGGTACAGGAGACATCATTTACAACTCTATTGCTAACAACTGTTTAGCACTAGCTACATCCAGTAGTGGACTCAACTAACTTATGATGTCATCTCCAAGCTGCTGCACATCATTGCCCATTCCAGTATAAAAGTCTCTGACTTCATGCCTCAGGGACTGATCACTTCAAAATGACCTCTCCATCACAACTGTCTCCAGTATTGTAATCACCTCTGTATTCGACCAATAAAGTCTGCTATGCAAAGTTTAGTCAATAAAGATACCTAAATGTTGAATGTGTGTGTCCTACTGATCACCATAATTAAAACATAAGCTAATCCAATTCTCCAGACAACTGCAAGAATTTTTTTTAACACACTGGCTGTCTCCCACTGAGGTAGGGTGACCCAAAAATAAAAAAAAAACTTTACCATCACTCACTCTATCTCTGCCATGCCAGAGGCAAGACACTGTACCCCTATCCACCCTTTATCTAAGTATTGTTTGCTCATATGGTTCAATGTAAACACTTACTCAATACATCCCCTACTCTTCCTAAAACCTCCTTGCTCATCTGTGATCTTGCTTTCTGTCTTACCCTTAATTATTTCAATAACTCTACTATACACTTTACCTGATATATTCAACAGTCTATAATTCTTACACTCTCTTTTATCCCTTTTTTCTTTATAAAAAGAAACTATCCATGCTCTCTGGCAATCCCTAGGTACCTTCCCCTCTTTCATACAATTACTGAACAAATGCACCAGCCACTCCAGAACTACATCCCCTACCTGCTTTTAACATTTCTGTCTTGATCCTATCCATCCCAGCTGCTTCACCCTCTTTTCATTTTGCATGAAATTGTATTGGATTAATCATACTATTTGAGACCCTGAACACCACATGGCCAGCTTACACATACTACTGGGGACTTTGCAAAGAAAAAATGAACACTCACCACACTCCAACTTTAACTTTTTTGTCAGTTTGTAAATAGAAGTTGCGTGTCCCAGGTAAATCTTCTTTATCTGGTACATTGTAGTTACTCCTTTGGGAAGATTTACTGTCAATAAATAATAATTACATATAAATTTTATTAGAAATATAAATGGAAAGAACATTCTATAAATTATTTGGTTAATGACAAGAGCACTTAAAGTATTTTAGTGCAGTATTTATAATGAGCCATAACTTATACACTAATTTCATTTTCCTGTTGTACGTTTACTATTAACCCATAAACTGTCCAACCGTAGATCTACGTTTACTCGCATAGCACTCCGAATATTTTGAAAAAAAAAAAAATCTTTAAATGAAGAGCGCATTTTTCTACATGTTATAGAACAAAAAATTTTTTTTTTACGGTCAGTACTTACCGAGATATAAGCCCGCGAAGTTGGCGCTGAATGATGAGCTGTCAGCAACATGGAGCACTGCTGCTTGCAGAAATATTAACCCTTTCGGGGTCAATGCTGTACTAGTACATTTTACGAGCAGGGGTTGGTGCCGTACTAGTACGCCCAAATTCTAGCGGCCTCAATTTAACCAGAAAACGTCTGGTAGGCATACATATGAAAGAATGGGTCTGTGTGGTCAGTGTGCGCAGTATAAAAAAAATCCTGCAGTACACACTGCATAATGAGAGAAAAAAAACTCTGACCGTATTTTTCGATTATTTATTGATGTATTCTCGTTTTCTTGGTCTCATTTGATAGAATGGAAGATATATTACAGAAATAGAGATGATTTTGATTGGTATGACAATGACAATTACCTTGAAATTGAGCTCAAAGTAGCGAAAATGTTCGATTTTTGACGATGCTCAAGAGTAAACAAATCACACCATGTGTCCAATACACATCAACTGGCGAGTCTTATATTCATGCACAAGTGCTCTGATATTATTTATACCATTTTTACAATGATGCAGTTGTATACATAACAGTAAATCTTCTATTTTTGTGGGAATAAAAATTCAAAATGGAAAGCAAAAGTAATGGAACAGGGGCCTGGAGACGTGGCTAATGAACAGAGAACATATTATTTTAGTGCTAGGAATGTCTGCCTTGTTTACTCTGGACCCTATTTTGAAATTGGCATCGTTTGAAATTTGTGTGAAATTGGACAATTGCCATTTTCTGACCACTATTTTGGGTAGATGAAATTGGTAAATAGGCAGTTTCTTCTACTCATTCGATAGAAGAAATGGAGTTCTAGCGAAATAGCTATAATTTTAGGAGACTGACACATTGGAATTTGTCAAAAATAGGGCTCGAAGAGGGTGAAATCGCCGATGCGTCAGTGTCATAGATACCGATAACTTCGCGAAAGCATAATTTCGTTAGTTTTCGATCAAATTTCATAATTTTGGTGGCGTTATGATCGGAAAACGATTCTCTATCATTTCATAAGAAAAAATTAATTTTTTTTTTCCAAAAAATTTTCGACCCCAGGAACACTTTCCTGAGAAGGCCTGTCGACCCGCAAAGGGTTATAGATTTATCGTTTTTTTTCCAATTCTTTTCTAATTTTCGTTGTTTTTGTTATGATAATAATGTTTCATTGCAGATCTTTTGATTTTATAGCCAATTCTTGTTGAGACACAAATGTTTGGTACTGAATTATTAATCATACTGTCACAAACACACATGTTCACACTGATAGATGAATTTGTACACCTGGTTCAATCACATACTATTACGTATTTACATATATATACTGTACAAGGTATTTACAGGTCCCATTTATGTTTCTAGAAGTCCACCATTGTATGATACTCGAAGAAGCATGGATTCATACAGAGTGCCACCCCACATTGCTGACATATGAATCGTGTGTATTTTCGCACTTGGGGTCGCCTTGTAGTGTAAGCACACACAACACACTATTTCTGAGCATACTTCTTTGGGGTAGATGGTATCGGTATCAGGCAGTGACAGTTAGGGATTATTCGGTTGGGCACTTTCCCCTCTGGTTGTGGGGTGACAGGTTGCTGTTGTGGGGTGACAGGTCGCTGTGGAGGGAAAGGTACAGGTGTGGTACCATACTTTTTCACTATCTGCTTTATGACACTGAGGGTGAATTCTACATATTGTTGTCGCTTCCCAGTCTTTATTTTGTACATGTTGAAGGCACTGAGTATTGCAATGTCTACAAGGTGGAAAAACACTTTTATATACCACTTGAGACTCCTACACACAGTCAACAAACCCTATCATCATGTCACACTTGTCGACTAGTCGCATATTGTTCGTATAGTTGACGACAGCAGCTGGGTTTACAATAATAATAATAATAGTTTATTTAGACATGATACATAGTTGTACAAGGAATTATAGCAGTCGGGTGTACATGCCAAAAGCCTCTTGTATGCAGAGCATTATGGGCAAACTTAAAATTAACTTAAGATTAATTAGGCTATAACAGATTAGATGGTAAAAAACTACAGTAAACAATTTACAATATGAGGTACAATTGAGTATTTAAACAATGAAATTTGAACATTACAATTTTGAAGCATTACAGTTTTACAATTTTTAGGCATTACAGTTTTACAATTTTGAAGCATTAGTTTTATAATACAGTAGACCCTCATTTAGCACGACTTTATGTTGCGTGTTTTGGGTATTACGCGATTGAAGTATTGCGGCACATTTTTATCTAACACGACGTAAACCTTATATTACGCGATTCGCTGGAGGGGAAAAATTTTGAGCCCGCGGTCGCCTGCAGTAGGTTAAACCATTGAGTCATGGGAGTCCTACTAAGGGTGGCTATGAGCCACAACAAGTGTTTAATGCTGACGAGACAAGTGTTTTCTGGAAGAAAATGCCAACATGAACTTATATCAGTCAGCAAGAGAAAAGTGCACCAGGCTTCAAGACAGCAAAGGATCGCTTCACCTTGCTCCTTTTGGGTAATGCATCAGGTGATTTCAAATGTAAGCCCATGGTTATTTACCGCTGTAAGAATCCTCATGCTTTGAGGAAAAGGGAATTTGTTTTTCCTTCCCACAAACTGTAAGTTTATTCAGGTATACAGAGATAGTTACATTGATTATCATACATAGCAGCATATGTGTAGAGAACCTAGGATAACCCAAAGTGTTATCCTAGAGAACCTAGGATAACCCAAAGTTTGGGTTATCCTAGGTTCTCTACACATATGCTGCTATGTATGATAATCTTTGTAACTGTATCTGTGTATACCTGAATAAACTTACTTACAGTTTGCAGGAAGAAAAAAAAAATAACCATTCCCTCAAGTGGCCGGTGCTAATGTTGTGGAACAGCTGGGGAGACCACCCGCCTTCCCAGGCTACCCCTCCCCCAACAACACCCCACCATCCCAGCATTCATATTCCATACGCGTCAAGCCAGCTGTTTGTCAAGAATGAGAGAGTGAATTGTGTTTTGATCTTTAAATTACTATATCTTGTATCTGCCAAGCAATCATGTCACCCAGTAGGCATACCAGTCTTAGAATTAACGAAGAAAAAGATATTAGACAAGACATAACCTGTGGCTGTAATGAAGTGTTACTTTGTACACATAAAAAGATGTAAACATAAGTTTGTGTGACTAACTTACTGACTGACTGGACTGACTTACTGAATGACTTGACTGACTGACTTACTGAATGACTTGACTGACTGACTTACTGAATGACTTGACTGACTGACTTACTGAATGACTTGACTGACTGACTTACTGAATGACTTGACTGACTGACTTACTGAATGACTTGACTGACTGACTTACTGAATGACTTGACTGACTGACTTACTGAATGACTTGACTGACTGACTTACTGAATGTCTTGACTGACTTACTGAATGTCTTGACTGACTTACTGAATGACTTGACTGACTTACTGAATGACTTGACTGACTTACGAATGACTTGACTGACTTACTGAATGACTTGACTGACTTACTGAATGACTTGACTGACTTACTGAATGACTTGACTGACTGACTGAATGACTTGACTGACTGACTTACTGAATGACTTGACTGACTGACTTACTGAATGTCTTGACTGACTTACTGAATGTCTTGACTGACTTACTGAATGACTTGACTGACTTAATGAATGACTTGACTGACTTACTGAATGACTTGACTGACTTACTGAATGACTTGACTGACTGACTTACTGAATGACTTGACTGACTGACTTACTGAATGTCTTGACTGACTTACTGAATGTCTTGACTGACTTACTGAATGTCTTGACTGACTTACTGAATGACTTGACTGACTTAATGAATGACTTGACTGACTTACTGAATGACTTTATTAAAGTTAGAGACACTCAGTACAACCATCGACTTCAGTTCCAGAATCTCTACTATCCACCTCAGCCCAGTAGGGCCACAGCATAACTCTCCACTCTCTTCACAATCATCCACAAACATCAGCACCCACAATTTAAGGTAAATACTATTATTTTTGTTACATTTGTAGTCTTAAGCAGTAAAAACAATATAATACATCACGATAATGAACTACAATTACATATTCTCTTTTATATTTGTAAGATCTGTTGGTCTAAAAAAAACTTGTTTGGCTTTTTGGGGACTCTCAGGAACGTAACCCTATTTTTCCCATAAGTTCTTTTAATTATCTAACACGATTTTAGCTAACACGACGTTTTCAGGAACGTAACTACCGCGCTAAATGAGGGCCTACTGTAGATAAAAATAATCAATTTACTATATGTAGCATTACAATTTATGAAATCAGATTAAATCAAATCAAATCAATGATTTGTAGTGCAATAACAGTTCATATGGTCATTAGATGAGTTACAATGAGTACAAGAGAATGGGTTATTCTATTAGGTAATGCTATAAAAACATAGTTTGATAAGGGTGAACTAATTATTCACCTGGGTTATACATCTATGAAATATAAGTTAAGTAAGCGAAGTTATTGTTCTTTGAGCATTTATTTATGTGGTTCTGAGGCTAGGGGAGTAACACCGTGAGTAATGATATTTTGAGGCAGTGGAAAATGATTTGTTAACTTTGTAGGTAAAGTTAAGTATACAGTACATACTGTGTACAGTGGTACCTCGAGTTACGATGGTCCCCAAAATCGCCCTTTTATGTAAGTTTATTTTTTTAAATGCTTTTGTAAGTATATTTTTGGGGGTGTAAAAGGACTAGTCTATTTTACATTATTCCTTATGGGGATAAATTCGTTTGGTAATGGCACTTGAACAGCATTCTCGAACGAAAAAATATCGTAACTCGAGGTACCACTGTATTTAGTTTCAGGTGAGTAGGTGGTTTTTAAGAAGAGTCTTGAATTGATGTACAGACAGGGTTTCTTTGGTATTCACAGGTAAAGAATTCCAAATTTTTGGGCCTTCTATGTGCATTGAGTTTTTACATAGTGTGAGATGGACCCGGGGGACATCAAAGAGTGATCTCTGTTTTGTGTTAAGGTTAAGTTTGAGTGGAGGGTTTATATTTGAGTTTAGTGTTCCATGCATGTAGTAGGCACAATAATAAGTATGGATGTCTTGCATGGTGAATAGGTTTAGACTTTTGAATATTGATGGAGTATGTTGTCTGGAGTGGGAATTTATTATCATTCTGATTGCAACCTTTTGCTGGGTTATTAGTGGTCTTAGATGATTTATTGTTGTTGAGCCCCATGCACAAATTCCATAGGTGAGATAGGGGTAAATGAGTGAGTGATACAGGACAAAGAGAGCTGATTGTGGAACATAGTACCGTATCTTTGACAGTATGCCTACGGTCTTAGAGATTTTCTTGGAAATTTGTTGTATATGTGTCTAAAATTTGAGGCTACTGTCAAGGTGGATTCCTAAGAATTTTTCCTCTGTGAGTCTTGTGACAGGTGATCCATTTATCATTATGTTAAGTGGAACATTTGTAGCTCTTTTTCCAAACTGAATGAAATAGGTTTTGTCAATATTGAGAGTTAGCTTGTTTGTCATCATCCAGGTAGAAATTTTCTGAAATTCAGCATTTACGGTATTGGATGAGAGAAGACGTATGCAGTGTCATCTGCAAATAATATGGGTTTGAGTAGTTGAGATGCATTTGGTAGGTCATTGATGTAAATGAGAAAGAGAAGTGGGCCAAGGACACTTCCCTGTGGTACCCCAACTGTAATTGGTTGTGTGAAAGTGAGCTCCATTTGCATACACATATTGGTTTCTGTTGTTAACGTATGACTAGGTAGTTGAGGGAGTGCCCTTTTATACCATAGTGTGATAATTTTATGTGTAACAAATCATGGTCAACTGTATCAAAAGCTTTACGTAAATAAATGAAGATTCCCAGTGGGACTTCTTTTTCTCGAGAGCGGTGTATATTAGTTCTAGCATGTGTATAATCACATCATTTGTGTTTTTGTTAGGCCTGAATCCAAACTTACAGGGGTTGAGTATGTTGTGAGAGACGAGGTAGGAGTAGATCTGTCTATGAATTAATTTTTCGAAGATTTTAGAGAGAAGTGGTAAGTTAGATATTGGCTTATAGTTATTCAGGTCTGCTTGATCTCCTCCTTTGTGGATCAGGGTGACCCTCGCTATTTTGAGAATTGATGAGAAGGTGGAGGATTCGATGGATTTGTTAAAGTGTTGCAATAATTGGTGACAGTACTTGTGAGGCTTTTTTGTACATAAAAGGTGGTAAGTTATTTAAATCTCCTGCCTTGTTTTTAAGTGTTGATGATGAGTGAAACTTCTGTTGGGTTGGTCGGAGCTAGGAATAATGTATTCGGGTAGGTGCCAGTGAGGTAGTCTTTTGGTTTGGTGTTTGATCTTGGGATTCTGCTCACTAGGTTTTTTCCTATGGTGAAGAAGAAAACATTGAGTCTATTTGCTGTTTCAGTCGGTGGTAGTAGGGGTTCACCTGGTTTAGTTAGTTTGATTGTTCTGTTTTTGGACATCTTTTTAGTTCCTAGAATTTCTGATAAGGTTTTCCAGGTCTTTTTCATATCATGTTTTAAGTTATGTAATCTGTTCTCATAATACAATTTTTTTGACCTTCTTATCAGGCTGGTTAGGACTGATGAGCAGTGTTTAGTTTGGTCTCTGGTTATTTGTCCCATTCTGTACTGTTTTTCATATTGGTGCTTTATATTAATGGATTTGAGGATGCTGGGTGTAAGCCAGGGACTGTTCAGTCTCTTAGTTGTGATCTGTTTAGGTTTTTTAGGGAATATGTTCACTGTTGTCCCTGCTCAGTCTGTCTGTTTGTACCATCTTGTTTCTGTGGATGGTTGACAGCAACATCACGTCCCGTCTTTCATGCCACGTCAGTGCCATGATGTCATTGGCATGAAATGCTTGCACTGCACTTTCTCCAGTGAACTTTGGCATGTGTTTCTATTTCTTCTCACTGTTCCACATACAGTCAACCCCCGGTGTTAGTTAGCGTCGGAGTTCGTTAAAATTGGTGTTCGTTAAGTTTTTTCACGAAAATTTTCTTTGATTGGTTCCATGAAGTGTTTGGCAACAGTGTGAAGAAATATCTCGAGGAAAATAATTTGCCACTTAAGTGCCTCCTGATAATGGACAATGCTCCTTGTCATCCTCGAGACTTGGCAGAGCAAATTGTGCAGGACTTTAAGTTCATCAAAGTGAAGTTCTTGCCCCCTAATACCACTCCTCTCCTCCAGCCCATGGACCAGCAGGTCATTTGCAACTATAAAAAACTCTACACCAAAGCAATGTTTCAAAAGTGCTTTGATGTGACCGTAGACATGAGCATGACCCTAAAAGACTTTTGGAAAGATCATTTCCATATCCTGCATTGTGTAAACCTTATAGGTAAGGCTTGGGAGGGAGTGACTACCAGGACTTGGAACTCTGAATGGAGAAAATTGTGGCCAGATTGTGTCCTAGAGAGGGATTTTAAAGGTTTTGGGGCTGAGCCTCAGAACCTGAGCCTGAGCTGTGCAAGAAATTTTGGAACTGGGCAAGTCCATGGGGTTGGATGTTTGTACCGAGGATGTGGAACAGTTGGTGGAGGAGGACAATGAAGAGATAACCACTGAAGATCTGCAAGAGCTTCAACAGCAACAACAGGCCACAGTTCAGGAAAATGGTTCAGAGGAGGAGGAGGAACAGAGATGGAGGAAGGTGCCTTCTTCAAGGATTAGGGAGATCTGTGCCAAATGGGCTGATGTGCAAGGCTTTATGGATGATTATCACCCTAACCAAGCTGTTGCAGGCCGTGTTGGCCACATGTACAATGACAATGTGGTGTCCTATTTCAGGGATGTTTTAAAGAAATGCCAGACACAGAGCTCCCTGAACAGATTTTTTGTGAGAGAAAGTTCCAGTGACTCTCAACCTAGTCCTAGTGGCATTAAAAGAAAAAGGCCAGTAACCTCAGAAAAGAACTTGCCACCTGCAGTGTTAATGGAAGGAGATTCCCCTTCCAAGCACTAGCATACTACTCCATCCTCTCCCCTCCTCCCGTCTTCCACACATCAACAACTCTTCAATAAATGTAAGTGATATGTTAGTGTACTATTATTTCTTTATTTCTCATTGTTTTGTGTGTAATTTAATGTCTATATGTTGTAAAAAAATATTTTATTTTAATACTTTTGGGTGTCTGGAACGGATTAATTTTATTTCCATTATTTCTTATGGGGAAAATAGATTTGGAGTTCGTTATATTCGGTGTTCATTAAGCCCTCTGGAACGGATTAATCATGAGAACCGGGGGCTCACTGTATATCAGTATTGTTCACATGTAGGAAATCAGCAAGCATATTGCTTGTATACCAGTTGTCTGTGAACAATGTATGGCCCTTGCCAAGGTATGGCTCCATCATCTTATGAACAACATCACCAGAAATGCCCAACATGCGCCTGGTATCGTCGACTGTATTTTTTCCTCTGTAGATAATGACATCCAACACAATACGTACCAGTCTCAGTCACACATAACAAAGAGTTTTATACCAAAGCGATTACGTTTGCTTGGTATATATTGTATGAATGACTTCTTGTAGGTTCGCCGGTATGTCCGGTCCGGGTCTTCTCCAAATGGTGACCCGGCCTGTATGAATGACAATCGTCCCTTAAACAGAATCAAGGACTCGTCAACAACCGTGTTCTTGAATGGATAAAAGTAGGCACTGAATTTTTGCTTCAGATACATAAAAATAATTCCCGGATTTAGTATAGGAGGTCATTTCAGTTTGCCATATTCCTGTCAGAGAAGTGCAAAAAATCGTATCAAGAGTGAATCTGTTGCAGGGAAGGAGGTCACGGAATTCTGGAGTACTGATGAAGTAGTCTGTGGACCAGTAGTGTGCTATATTGTTCTTATATGTATATGGCATAAGCATGACAGTGCCAAGGAATAAATACATTTCAGCCACAGTTGTATCTTTACACCTGCGCAGCCGTGATGATTCTGCAACATCTGTGTTGTCCATTGTATACCGGTAGTACATGTTGGTCTGGGTAACAATCAGGTTCATTATAGGCTCATCAAAGTATGTATAGTTGAAAATAGTCTAACTCTGTAGACTCATTTGTGATGGGACATTGTGGCATGATGCCACTTCCATTGGAATCAAAATTGAAAGGATGTGTACTTTCTGACTTGTCCCATTCGTGGTCACATGGTGCAGGGTGGACCTGTGCCATAGGGTGTGGGGGAGCAGGAGGAAGGACAAGAGTGGAGGCAGCACATGGTTGAAAGGGTGCCAGGCGGTCCTTTGTCTGCCCACCACCGCACCACGAGTCCAAGCACCATGTCACCCACCGCCTCATCTTCCATCCCAGCATATTATCCTTCATGATCACTATCACTATCAGTGGCTGGGGTTTTGGATCATGACCTGCCATGACCCTTGCCGACTACATATGGCACACTGCCTGAACGTAGGTGCTGCTGCCTAAAAGTATGTTTCACTGGGGAATAATGATTATCACTTTCACTTGACGAATCCTCTATGGGCATAAAATCGATTTCATTATCGTCACTTATATCACTTTCACTATCGTTAACACCATAACGCATGGAAAATGATAATTTCTTCTTGGGAGTTGCCTTTGGGTAGTAACATAGCAACCCCAGAGGTGTTGGGCTGAGCGTCTGTTGTCCACACTGGCCACATTAGTCACACTGGCCACACTGGCTACCTCAGAGTTGGGCTGGGGTCTGGTATGGCCACACTGTCCACATGTGCCACCCCAGAGGTGATGGGCTGAGGGGTCATCTGGGTTGTCATCAATAGTTTCACTAATTCCTTGATCATTAGTGGCTATATCGGTGTCAAATCCACTAAACTTGCATTCTGTTTCACTTTCCGAGAATAGTAGTGTTAATATGATGAGGCGTGAGTGAATCACAGGGGTTTGCCATGATGTTGACCCAAGATGGAGCTGAAACTAACTGTTGCTACCACGCCTACCCGGCTTCCGAATTTTTTCATACTGAGCACATTGAGTGCGCAGACCCATTCTCCATGTCCTAGGCGACTCAGGCCTATAGCGCAAATTTGAAGGCATGGAAAATAAAACGTAGATCTATGTTCGGAGCACTATGTGAATGAACGTAGATCAACGTTTGGACAGTTAGGGTTAATTTTTAATATTTTCTATTCATGGTCATGCTAGTTGTGACCCATAACTTTTGCCGTGTATCAAAGTTCACTCTGCAATGCACAGATACGTATTCCTACAGTGTACACTGATGCAGTTTTAATTTCAATTACCATACATCTCTTAATTTCTTTAGCACCAAGCACTTCAGACTCTACTGTATACATAAACATGCTTCCTAACACAACACCTTTACTATTTCTAACTTATACTGTAATGCCAACATAAAAAATTAATTCAGTGTAATAATTTTATTCAGTATTTTATTTGACTATATATTCCTTTGTATAAAGGCAAGGGACAAAGAGAGTGCAAAAATTATAGGGGAATAAGTCTGTTGAGTGTACCTGGTAAAGTATATGGTAGAGTTATTATTGAAAGAATTAAAGTAAGACAGAAAGAAGGATAGCAGATGAACAAGGGGCTTTAGGAAGGTAGAGGTGTGTAGAACAAGTGTTTACAGTGAAACAATAGGTGAACAGTATTTGGATAAGGGTAAAGAGGTTTTTGTGGCATTTATGGATTTGGAAAAGGCGTATGATAGGGTGGATAGGGAGCAATGTGGCAGATGTTGCAGGTGTATGGAATAGGAGGTAGGTTACTGAAAGCAGTGAAGAGTTTTTATGAGGATAGTGAGGCTCAGGTTAGAGGTGTGTAGGAGGGAGGGGACTATTTCCCAGTAAAAGTGGGCCTTAGACAAGGATGTGTGATGTCACCGTGGTTGTTCAATATATTTATAGATGGGGTTGTAAGAGAAGTGAATGCAAGGGTCTTGGCAAGAGGTGTGGGGTTAAAAGATAAAGAATCAAATACAAAGTGGGAGTTGTCACAATTGCTTTTGCTGATGACACTGTGATTTTGGGAGATTCTGAAGAGAAGTTGCAGAGGTTGGTGGATGAATTTGGTAGGGTGTGTAAAAGAAGAAAATTGAAAGTGAATATAGGAAAGAGTAAGGTGATGAGGATAACAAAAAAGATTAGGTGAGAAAGATTGGATATCAGATTGGAGGGAGAGAGTATGGAGGAGGTGAATGTATTCAGATATTTGGGAGTGGACATGTCAGCAGATGGGTCTATGAAGGATGAGGTGAATCACAGAATTGATGAGGGAAAAAGGGTGAGTGGAGCACTTCAGAGCCTGTGGAGACAAAAAACCTTGTCCATGGAAGTAAAGAGGGAATGTATGAGAGTACAGTATAGTTATACCAACACTCTTATATTGTGTGAAGCATGGGTGATGAATGTTGCAATGAGGAGAAGGCTGGAGGCAGTGGAGATGTCATGTCTGAGGTCAATGTGTGGTGTGAATATAATGCAGAGAATCGGAGTTTGGAAATTAGGAGGAGGTGCGGGATTACCAAAACTATTATCCAGAGAGCTGAGGAGGGGTTGTTGAGGTAGTTCGGACATGTAGAGAGGAATGGACAGACAGAATGACTTCGAGAGTTTATAAATCTGTAGTGGAGGGAAGGCGGGGTAGGGGTCAGCCTAGGAAAGGTTGGAGGAGGGGTAAAGGAGGTTTGTGTGCGAGGGGTAGGGGGTCAGCCTAGGAAAGGTTGGAGGGAGGGGTAAAGGAGGTTTTTGTGTGCGAGGGGCTTGGACTTCCAGCAAGCATGTGGAGACGTATTTGATAGGAGTGAATGGAGACAAATGGTTTTAATACTTGACGTGCTGTTGGAGTGTGAGCAAAGTAACATTTATGAAGGGATTCAGGGAAACCGGCAGGCCGGCTTGAGTCCTGGAGATGGGAAGTACAGTGTCTGCACTCTGAAGGAGGGTGTTAATGTTGCAGTTTTATAACTGTAGTGTAAAGCACCCCTCTGGCAAGACAGTGATGGAATAAATGATGATGAAAGTTTTTCTTTTTCGGCCACCCTGCCTTGGTGGGAATCGGCCGATTGTTAATAATAAAAAAAAATACAGGATTAAGTCAAATTTCTTTCTATGCTTTGGCAGACACATTGCAGTACATTACATTATGTGCAGAACATAATTTCTGTGTCTATTGTAGCTCTAGGACCAAAGCTAAACTCCTGGTGTCCCTTCATCAAACATTTAGATTATAATCTGGTCAAACCGGGCTGCAGGGCGCTGACAGCGAAACCCTCCAGGTATACTCCAAGTAATATTTTTAAAGTTTCCAATGCTTCTAGCATTAGAAGCTCCTCTTGTAAACCAATTTAATGTTCTTTCATTTTCTATTGTGCCATCAGCAGTTCTTCTTCCTAGTTTGTAGTCATAACCTTGTTCTGCCAAATGATGGAGTTAAGAAATCTTAATATTCATTTTGGCATCTCCTTTCTTACTTTATAGATTTGGCAAGTTCTTTCCCAGTATATTAGGAAACCTCCTTAATTTTTTTTTTTTTTTATTAACACTTTGGGCCCTCTCCCACCAAGGCAGGGTGGTCAAAAAAAGTTTCACCCTCATTCACTCCATCACTGTTTTTTCCATCCTTTCATAATCTTATATATGGCTTAAATGTTTGTTTTATCTCAATCTAGCCCACCTTACTGAGAAAAGCATTGGCTTTCTTAAAAAGAAAAGCATAGGCCTCCTTGCAGAGAAAAATTATCACCTCCTTACAAAGATAAAATATCAACAGTATCACACTGAATAGTATAATTTCAAACAGTATGAAGCTATAGAGCAACACTTGATGTATTATTCTATTTTTAAACTACAGCCAATATTCAAGATAAAATTCTATTATGTTAACAAAACAGTGTAGTATACTTACCAAAATTTAGGAAGACAATATGTCGTTGAAGTGCAGGAGAGTAATGAAATACCAATGGAATGATGAAATCCCACGACAAACAAAGTCAAAATGGCACCAACAATTACAGACTTCAAGGCCCTGTAAAACATAGTATTAAAATTAGATAGCAAAAGAGAGTTGAGGTGGTTTGGTTATTAATAAAGAGAGGTGCAGAAGAGGACAACCAAATGGGTGTGTAAATTGATGTGGAAGGAGGGAAGGGTTAGAGGGAAGGTTTGAATATTTTAAGTGATAGGTTTCCCATGTATTAAAATATATTTTTCCACTGATCATTGTTTCTTATGAATGTCTATCCAGCATTAAATACAACAAGTTAAAGAAAAATTTAAAGAATTTTCCCCAATGTTATTAATGTACATGTAAAAAAAAAAATACAAACAATTTAAAAAATTCAGAAATGGAAAATCTCAAATCTGCAATTTCCCAAGATTCATTGAAGCCCCCATGGAGTTATTAAAGTCTTCAAGAGTAAATGCAGCTACATGCTAAATGTTCCTTTCTTTGCTCCACAAGCAGGTTGGACATTAGCTGGGTGTTAAGCAACTGTCTTACACCAGACTTCTCAAGTAAGGCTCAAACAATGTAATATACAGTCTCCCTCGTTTTCGATTTTAATCCGTTCCAGATGGATCGGCTAAAACCAAAATCGAACAAAACTATTTTCCCCATAAGAAATAATGGAAATTCAATTAATCCGTTCCAGAAACCCAGAATTTTGGGAAAAAAAAAAAAAAATTTGGGGGCCTTAAAGATAGATTTACATGCACAAATGAATGAATAGTGGCACTTACCTTTATTGAAGACTGATGTTGCTGGATGGGAAGAGGAAGAGGGGAGGGAAAGACCAAATTTTTTGGAAAGGGGGAATCCCCTTCCATAAGGATCTAGGTCCCAAATTTCCCTTATCCGGGTCACTTCCCTGCATGCCTGCTACACTCCCTTCTGCCTGCTCCCTCCCTGCAACATGCTACACCCCCTACATACATGCTACACTCCCTGCATACATGCCCTCCCTGCAACCTGGTACCCCCCTGCATGCATGCTACACTCCTGCATCCCTCACCCCCCTGACCTGCTACACTCCCTGCATACCTGTTACCTCCCTGCATACATCCCACACTCCCTGCATACATGTTACCCCCCTCATACCTGTTACACCCCCTGCATACCTGTTACACTCCCTGCATACATGCACACCCCCTGCATACCTGTTACACTCCTGCATACATGCTACACTCCCTGCATACCTGCTACACTCCCTGCATGCATCTACACTCCCTGCATGCCTGTTACACTCTTAAACTCCATCGTGTTTCTCACTTTCACTATCATTTTTTTCTATTATTTCTTTCTTCATTTCTACAGTGTTCCTCACTTTCTTTACCAAAGAAGTGGCACTAGGAGTTTTTTTGGGCCCATGGTACCTTATTTAGTAGTCACACAAATAATCAAGGCCCAAAAACAATGGTGCTAATAAATGTTTTGTATAAACTCCTGGGGTGATGCTCACTCAAGCAAAACAATGTAGACTGCGTGACAATGTGCGTGGGAGGGGGCCCCCGGCCTTTTGGGGGACTGGTGGACAGGTCCCTATGGTCGGCGAAAAAAAAAACAAATTTTCCCTGAAAAATGGGAAAACCAAACTCGGGAAACTGGGACAAGCGAAAACCAAGGGATGACTGTTTTTGGCCCCTTTAAAAACAACAAGAACAGAACTTGGGGGAAAAGCTACTAGCAGACATGGTCATGATAATTTATATCTAAAATATGTATATAGTCACAATCTTACTTTTGAAAGATAATACACCTTTAAAAAAAAAAACCCCTAATATGGGGCTTTTTTGGGCAGACAAAATTTAAACCCAAAACTAAATGGAAAATTTTTTTTTTGTAAATAGTTTAAATATGGTAAAAGTTGAGTATTTACCTATGAAATTTGAACATAGTTTAGACATGACTTTTTTTTAAATATATTTTTGTATTTTTTCTTCTTTAAAAAAAATTTAAATTTAAAACAGATTAAAAAATTTTAAAAACTAATTTGTGTTGCAATAACAAATTATATGGTCATTAGATGATTTAAAAGGGAACTTGGGTAAATAAGGTTACAGAGGTATAAGTTTCAACATTTGTACTAGATTATATTTGATAAACTATTTTCTTTGTGCAATTAAGAAAGGGGGTTTTGAGGCTAAATGGAAAAATTGGGGGAACAGTTTACAATATAAGTATAGTTAAAGTATTTAAGCATAAATTTGAACATAATTTGAACATGTTTTTTTTGAAACATAACAGTTTTATAATTTTGGATCATTTACATTTTTTTATGTCTACATAAAAAAATTATTAAATCAGATTAAACAAATTAAATCAGTAATTTTTTTTTTTCAATAAAACATGATATATAGTTACTGTACTTACATTCCACCAAGCCATAATGATATAAGAAAAAAATAGATATAGTAGTGGGCAATCATTTTTTGTCCCCCAGTGCCCCTTTTCCCCTATTGAATGCAAACCTGAGACAAAAAAAGAGAAAAAAATATGGGGGGATAGTCCCTTAAAAATATCAGCTTAAATTATACAATATTCACATCCCGGACATGCAAAATAATACAAGCACAGGGGGTCTCAACATTAAACCCCAAAATTACAAACATCTGCATTTAAAATGAACAATTAAAACAAAAAAAAAGTTTATTTCTTTAAAGGGTTTACAGTGTGTTTACATTTCTTTGTTTGTACAAAAAAGCACTAGGGGCGAAGTTTTTAACACAACTGAAGCCACAGTAGCACTATTATTATCTAAACAAACAACTAAAAAAGCAAAATTACCTGGGGTGGAGGATGGTTTTAAAAGAGACCAATTTGAAAAAAGGGCTGTCGTTGGTCTGGAAGGCAGGTTAAGTCCCCACCAGATGAAAAACAAAGCTGTTTTGGGATTTTGTGTTTTAAAACCACTGCATGTTATACACATGCCTGTTGGGACAAGTCCACACGTATGGAAAGTGACACAAAAACCCTATTTCCCCGGAATGCCATAAACCCCATAGAATCTTTAAAAGGGAAAAAGTGATAACCTAGGCACCTGCGTGATAGCCAAGAAGAAGTCCTTCTGTGTGGGTTACCATCAATGGGCCATCTCAAAAAGAAGACTGAATGGGGATTAATGTAGTTGGGGAAAACCCCCTGAATGGACTGCTTTGAGATAGTTTGCAATAGGCAATGATGGCAAAAAAACATCATCTTAACAGCAAGGAGGAAGAGGTTTCCTAGGGAACCCAGGGGGATGTACTGGCTTTTTAGCTTTAAATAGACTTGAATAGTCTGCATGATGTTCCTGGGTGGGCCTCTGGAAGAGGAACTTGATGAAAACCCTCCCAAAGGGCGAATCAGAGTCAGAACATTCAATAAAAGAAGAAACTTGAAGACCCCAAAATGGAGAACCATCTAGTGCTCTAGTAATAATTTTTTTGCCAAAAAAGCCCCCTCACAGGAGAAATTTTTCCCGCCACAGGACATTTTGAAAAACCTCCAGCATAGAGGAGCAGAGGTCGAATATTTTGAGGGTAAAACAACTGTAGAACTCATGGACAACCCCCAGGGCCACAGTTGGAAAAAAAGGGGTTGCCAATGGGCATGCTCGACAAGCAGGGAAAAAAAGTTGTAGGATGAAAGGTACTAAGCAAAATATGACCCAACCAGAGGTAGTGGGCCGAGATGAGAGGAATTCCTGATGGAGAGAAAGGATGAGTCCCTCAAAAATCGGAGGGGAATAAAAGGGACCCCAAAACCAAGAAAATCAAAAACAAAACAGGTCCACATCAGGGTACAGGCTGGAGAGGACCCATGGCAAACTCTGGAAGAAAAGGGGTTAAGAGGCAGCACAGGAAATTTTATGCTTTAGATGAGATTGGGGGGAAAGGACCAAAAAGGGGGGTTTCCAAAAACATGACAAACTCCCAAACCCAGGGGGGGAGGGAAGCGGGGGAAGTCAACAAAGGCCCCCTGCATGACTATTTCTGTTTTTAATAATCATGGGGGGGGCACTGAACTTGTAGGGAAAGGGAAAATCATTCAATATTGATCCAAGAAAGGGAGCACAGATCCAGTTTCTTGGATGACAACCCCCCCACTGGCATTAAGTTAACTCCTGAAGGGAGATAAAACTAAATGGAACCATGCGGGAGGGGCAAAAAAGGGGAGAGGGAAAAAGGCAGGGTGGTGCCAAGTCTGTCTTTTTCAAGAAAGAAAGGGTTTGGGCAAAAACCTGGGTAGGACAGGGGGTCCCCCATCCTGGGAAAAGGGGGGACTTGGCTGAGCAAGAGGAGAAACAGGACCGGCAAAGCACAACATGAATAATAGGCAGTGATCGAAAGAACCAGTGAGAGGGGGTGGGGGCCTCATGCTCACACACATGGGATATTTTAAAATTAAAATGTGTGATCAACAGTAGCCATTTAAATACTGTATTAGAAAACTGCCTAATTTTCTTAAAAAATTTTATTTGGGAGAATTTTTTCCCGGGGAAAATTGACTCCAAAAAATGAAATTTTATGAAAAAGTCGGAATTTCGCTCTCGCGAATTTTGTGATCTCGGCAATATATACGCATCCCTTTTCGCCGCTTTGAGCCCTATTTTCGGCCAATTCCATTGTTCCCTTTAACAAAACTCATAGCTATTTCTTTAGAATAAATTTTTTTTCGATTGAGTACAAAAAACCACCCAATTTCCAATTTTTTCCCACCCAATAAAGTGGTCAGAAATTGGCAATTTGACCAATTTCATGCAAAATAAAAAATTGTCAATTTCAAAATAGGGTCCCGGGAAAAACCAAAAAACAAATTTCCCGGACTAAAATAAGATGTTTTGTGTTCATTAGTCACGTCTTTAGGCCCCCCCTTTTATTACTCTTGCTTTCTATTTTGATTTTTTTTCACACAAATAGAAGATTTACCATTATGCAGACTATTGCATTATTGTAAAAATTATAAATAATATCAGTATTGTGAAGAATATTAGACTCACCAGTTGATGTGTATTGGGCCATATTTGTTTACCCTTTAACATTGGAAAAAAAATTTTAAAATTCCCCCATTTTTTGCCAATTTCAAGGGCGTTTTCATCATGAAACTAATCAACATCTTCTCTATTTCGGTATGTTTTCCTTCTATCAAAGGAGACCAAAAAAAGAGAATACAACCATAAATACTATACAAAATACACCTCAAAGTGGGAATTTTAACAAAAACATGCAGCACGGGGGCTGCAATTTTTTATTATACAGCGCACTGACCACACAGACCCATTCTCTCATATGTGGGCCTCCAGTTTTCCCCGCTTGATTTGAAGCCAGAATTTTTGAGAAACGCCCAAACAGTGGCTGTAAGAGATTTTCCCACCAAAACAGTCAAAGGGTTAAGACACACCCCAAAAAGAACTCTAATAAAATTAAATAATCATATTTTGCTGTTGGGTTATCCAAGGACAAATCTTCTTTTATAAACTTTTAATTTATAATAAGTTTTTTAAGCAATAATATTATTAATGCAAAAATTTATTAACATATTTAGGTGGAAGTGCTGAACCATGGGGTAATGGGAAGTCATCCGTCTGACCCAATAAAGGGGAAGGATATTATTATTATTATAATAAAAAAAAAAGCACTAAACCAGGGCACAGCAAGGGAAAAGAGCTTTTTAAAGGGTTTATAAATAGTGCAAAATTAAATTTTATGAAGCATGACTAACCTCTTTAATACATCTCCAAAAGGGTAGTGTTTAAATGTGAAAGATGGCTAATGTAATTCCTGTTTTTAAAGTAGGGAAGGTCATTACCATCAAATTACCACCCAAAGGTTTGACCTCAATTACATACAAACTATGTATTAGAGTCAATTATAGCTGAATATAAAAGCCATCTTAATAAAAAAAAAATTTGATTTATGATACTCAACATGGATTTACAAGGGCGTTCCTGTCTGACTAATTTACTGACTTTCTTCCATAAAGCATTTGAGGCAGTTGATCAAGATAAACAATACGATATTTTTAAATTTTGGGACTTGTAAGTTTTTTGATTCAATACCACAAAAAGACTGTTTAAAAAAAGGGCAGCTCAGGGTACTAGAGTCCAGTCAAGTGAGGTGTGGCTAATCAATAGAAAGCAGAGAGTCTGCATAAAGGGAGTGAAATCAGTTTGGGGGCATCACAAGGGTGTTCCACAAGATTCAGTTTGGGTCTTGTTGTTCATAATTTACATTAATAACCTTGAGAGAAAAAAAGTGATATGAACAAGGAGGGGATGTCACCGTGGTTGTTCAAATATTTATGATGGGGTTGTAAGAGAAGTGAATGCGAGGTTTTGGCAAGGGGTTTTGGGGCAAAAGATAAAGCAAATAAAAAGGGGAGTTGTCACAGTTGCTTTTTGCGATGACACGTGTTTTGGGAGATTTAAGAGAAGCTGCAGAGGTTTGGATGAATTTGGTAGGGTTTTAAAAGAAGAAAATTGAAAGTGAATATAGGAAAGATAAGGTGATGAGGATAAAAAAAAGAATAGGTGAAAAGTTTGGGATATCAGTTTGGAGGAAGATGGAGGAGGTAAATGTATTCAGATATTTGGAGGGAATGCCCGGGGAGGGGTCTATGAAGGATGAGGTGAATATAGAATTGAGAGGGGAAAGGGGGAGGGAGCACGGGGTCTGTGGGGACAAAGAACCTTGTCCATGGAAGAAAAAGGGGGGAAAGATGGGGTATAGTTATCCAACGCTTAAGGGTGTGAAGATGGGTGATGTGTTGCAAGAGGAGAAGGCTGGAGGCAGTGGAGATGTTTTCTGAGGTCAATTTTGGTGGAATATAATGCAGAGAATTCGGGGTTTGGAAATTAGGAGGAGGGGCGGGATTACCAAAACATTGTCCAGAGAGCTGAGGAGGGGTTGAGGTGGTTTGGACATGTAAAAGAATGGAACGAGACAGAGGACTTCGAGTGTATAAATCTGTAGGGGGGGAAGGCGGGGAGGGGCGGCCTAGGAAAGGTTGGAGGGAGGGGGTAAAGGAAGTTTTTGTGCGGGGGCTTGGACTTCCCGCAAGCATTTTGGGGCGTTTTGATAGGGGTGAATGGAGGCATAGGTTTTAATACTTGACGGGTGTTTGGGGTGGAGCAAAGTAACATTTATGAAGGGGTTCAGGAAACCGCAGGCCGGATTGAGTTCTGGGGATGGGAAAAAGGGCCGGGACTCTAAAGGAGGGGGGTTAATGTTGCAGTTTTATAACTTAGTGTGCACCCCTTTTGGCAAGACAGTGATGGAGGAAGATGATGAAAGTTTTTTTTTTGGGGCCCCCCTGCCTTGGTGGGAATCGCCCATTTTTAATAAAAATAATAAAAAAAAATAAAAATGAACAAATTCACTGATGACATAAAAATAGGCAGAATAGACTCAGACGATGAATATAAGAATGAAGGAGTACTGCAGCAGGTTTTCTGACCCTACTAGGGAGATACTTCTCAAAACCAACCACTACCCACATTTGTTCAACCTATTCCCAAAGCTACCCCAAAAAATTAGCTTAATATCTATTTTTTTTATTAATATTGGAAATTAGAAAATGTTGTAAAGGAAAAATCCAGTGACATTTATTTGGGGAACGCGCCCGGCGACAAACCTCCTGGAGAGCGAAACGTTTCCCAATAAAAAGTACTTTGTTTCATTTTTGTCCACTCAACACTATTTTTATGGTAAAAATAATTTTCTGGAAAGACACCAAAAGTAGGAAATTTTATAGAAAACTTGTAATTACGAGGCAGAGTTAATGGGGTAGCACAATTTTAAAACAGTGACTTCAGCCAATCTGAGTCCAATTTTGCTAATTTCATTGTTCCATTTGCCCAAATTCTTGGCTATTTCGGATGCCTTTCCCCTCTATCACCTAACCCAAAACACTGCCCATTCAGTTACGATTTTAAAAGTGCACAGAATTCGGGAAATGCCAATTTTTCACAAAATAAAAAAAAAGAGTCCAAAATAAACAATGTGGACATTTCAGGCACTAAAACAAATTCTTTTTTGTCATATCTCCAGGCCTCTCCTATATTACACTTGCCTTTCCCTTTTGTTTTATTCACACAAAATAGAATAAAAATACAAAATACAATAAAATATAAAGGAAAGATTGGTCATGGTTTACAGTGTCCTGAACTACTAAGGGTTTACAGTGTCCTGAACTACTAGGGGGTTTACAGGGTTTTAATTTCCCGAACTACTAGGGGTTTACAGTGTCCTGAACTATAGGGGGTTTTACTTAAATTACCAGTCAAAGAAGCTCAGCCAATTTAGCTAGAGTTAAAATCCCTTACTATTACTACGTTATCATGTCTAGAAGCTCTTAACAATTTCATCCCAAAGAAGTCTCCTGCTGTCACTTTCTAAATTTTGGGGTTGGTATATTACACCTAAGATCATTTTTTCCTTGGTCATTTCAAGAAATTCTACCCAAATAAAAGTCCCGTTTTTATGCAACAATTCATGTTATTGTGAACATATAGTGCTACCCCCCCCTTCCCATTATTTCTGTCAACATGGAACAACTTAAACCCTTTCAGTTTTTTACTTGGCAGTCATGTCCCGATTCTTCAAATTAAACTATGTCTCAGTTATTCCAATAATACAGTGGTCCCTCAACTAGCGGTGATTCTGTATAGCAGTGAATTCATGTAACGAGGGCTTTTTCGGTAAATATTTCCTTCATGTAGCAACCATTCCCTTGTGTAGGGCCCGTACCAGACCTGTCTGCCTGCCCGCCTTGCACGGTGAAGCGGCAGGACGCCAGTCTAGCGTTGTTTACCATTGAGAGAACATTACCCAGCGCTCTTTCAAACATTCACAATACTTTTGTTGTGTTTATTGCTGGTTCAGTGATTGTCACTGTGAAATAAGTCACCATGGGTCCAAAGAAGCTTCCTAGTGGCACCCCTGTGGTAAAGAGAGTGAGAAACAGCAACGAACTAAAGAAGGAAATAGTTGAAAAATATGAGAGTGGTATACGTGTGAGTGAGCTTGCCAGGATGTACAAGAAAACACATCTACTATCACCACTATCCTGGCAAAGAGAAATGAATTCAAGAAAGCTAATGTTGCAAAAGGGGTTGATATGTTAACGAAAAATAGATCGAAAACAGTGGATGAGGTTGAGAAGTTGTTAGTGTTGTGGATCAATGAAAAACAGTTAGCGGGTGATAGTATTTCCACGGCGATAATTTGTGAAAAGGCAAGGAAGTTGCATGCAGATCTTGTCAAGACAATGCCTGGAACCAGTGGTGAGGTGAGTGATTTTAAAGCCAGCAAAGGCTGGTTTGAGAGGTTTAAGAAAAGTAGTGGCATACACGGTGTTGAGACATGGTGAGGCAGCCAGCTCAGACAAACGTGCAGCTGAAAAGTTTGTGCAGGAATTCCAGGGGTTCGTAGACACTGAAAATTTGAACCCCAACAAGTGTTTAATTGTGATGAAACAGGCCTGTTTTGGAAGAAAATGCCCAACAGAACCTTCATTACTCAGGAGGAAAAGGCACTGCCAGGACACAAGCCTATGAAAGACAGGCTAACTCTTATGCTTTGTGCCAATGCCAGTGGTGATTTTAAAGTGAAGGCTTTACTGGTGTATCACGCAGAAAATCCCAGAGCCTTCAAGAAACACAATGTTAACAGGAATAATTTGTGTGTGTATTGGAAGGCTAACACTAATGCATGGGTCACTAAGGACTTTTTCGTGGAATGGTTGACTGGAGTGTTTGGCCCTAGTGTGAAGAAATACCTCCTGAAAAAGAAATTGCCACTCAAGTGCCTCCTGGTACTGGACAATGCTCCTGCTCATCCTCACAACTTGGGAGACTATTTGTCTGATGAGTTCAGTTTCATCACAGTGAAGTTCTTGCCTCCTAACACCACTCCTCTCATCTGGCCAATGGACCAGCAGGTCATTGCAAACTTCAAGAAACTGTACACCAAAGCAATGTTTCAAAGGTGCTTTGACGTAACCTAAGCCTCTGCATTGACCCTAAGAGAGTTCTGGAAAGATCACTTCAATATCGTGCATTGCATAGGCCTTATAGGTAAGGCTTGGGAGGGAGTGACTTCCAGGACTTTGAACTCTGCTTGGAGACCACTGTGGCCGGATTGTGTTAAAAAGAGGGATTTTTAAGGATTTGAGGCTGGCCCTGACCCTGACGACCCTGTGCCTGTTGTGGACTCTATTGTGGCATTGGGGAACAGCCTGGGGTTGGAGTAGAGTGGTGAGGATGTGGAAGAGTTGGTGGAGGAGCACAGGGTAGACCTAAGCACTGAAGAGCTGAGAGAGCTTCATCAGGAACAGCAACAGACGACATTTAAGGAAATTGATTCAGAGGAGGAGGCTGGACAGGTTGAGGTAGTAGCTTCTTCAGAGATTAAGGAAATTTTTTCCAAATGGGCTGATGTGCAGACATTTGTTGAAAAACACCACCCTGAGCAAGCTGAAGCAAACCACATCTGCAACATGTTCAGTGACAGAATCTTGCCCCACTTCAGAAAATGTTGAAGAGTCGCCAGACAGTTATTTTTCGAGGCAGGGATCCAGTGACTCCAAGCTGGTCCTAGTGGCATTAAAAGAAAAAAAGGGGAAGTAACCCCAGATAAGGACTTGTTACCTGAAGTCTTTATGGAGGGGATTTCCTTCCAAACACTAACACCCTCCCTGTCCTCCTCCCTATCTTCCAGATGCCTGCAACTCTCTTCAATAAAGGTAAGTAAATGTTATTTATTAATCTGTTTTTTATTATTTAGTATTATGTAGTAGTATTTACAGTGTTAATAATGTTGTTTTGTGTATGTAGAACTATAATTAAAATGTATTTTTATGAATATTTTTGGGTGGAACGGATTAATTGTATTTACATTATTTCTTATGGGAAATAAGGTTTCAAATTACGAGCAATCCGTGTTAAGGCCTAGCTCCTGGAACGGATTAAGATCGTTAATCGAGGGACCACTGTATCAATGTTTCCCGCACATGCAACCAGACGTATTTCATTTATTTTATTCTGGGCACTTGACTATTAGTATAAAATATGTTAAGATGATTATTCTTCTGCACCTTTCCCTACTCAACTTTGCCTTTTCACAATTTTTGTTGTTTACCCAGTGTTATGTGTAGAAGAGAGGGAGAATACTTCTCAGTAAAAGTAGGTCTTAGACAGGGATGTGTGATGTCACCATGGTTGTTTAACATATTTATAGATGGGGTTGTAAAAGAAGTAAATGCTAGGGTGTTGGGGAGAGGGGTGGGATTAAATTAAGGGGAATCAAATACAAAAGGGAGTTGACACAGTTACTTTTTGCTGATGATACTGTGCTTTTGGGGGATTCTAAAGATAAGTTGCAAAGGTTAGTGGACGAGTTTGGGAGGGTGTGTAAAGGTACAAAGTTGAAAGTGATGAGGGTATCAAACGATTTAGATAAAGGAAAATTGGATATCACATTGGAGGAGGGATACACACACAACCCGCACATAGAAGAGAGGAGCTTACTCATGACTCTAGTCTCTTCCAACCATTTCTTGATGCTCTTAATAATCTTGCCCTTCCATTAAGTTTAAAGTTGATTGGGAATCTAATTTTGCTTCCTTTCCTTGATGTTCATGTCCACCGCTCAGTTACAGGTTTTGCCCTTTCCGTGTACCGCAAGCCTATGCACAGTGGCATGTATATTCACTACTTTTCTTATCATGCTTCCTCTGTCAAGAAAAGTGTTCTTATCTCCTCTTTCTCCGTGCTCTCCGCATTTGTGATCCTCAGTTCCTTGAAGCAGAAATTTCTACTCTTCATAATTCATTTTCCCATCTAGGCTACCCTTCCCATTTCATAGACTCTGCTTTCTCTCGTGCCAAACGGACTTTCTTCTCTCCTAAACCCCCTACTCCTGGGAACTCTCCTGTCCTCTGCCTTTCCTACATCTCTGGTCTCTCTAATCTCAACTACTCTCTCCGTTCCTTAGACATCAAACTTACCTTTCACCAGACTAACACTCTTCGCACTAATCTAGTTCATACCTTCCCTCCCTCTATAGATACTCCTGGTGTCTACTCTATTTCTTGTTCCTCCTGTCCTCTTCAGTACTTTGGAGAAACTGGCCGATCTCTTCTGACAGACTTAGGAGCACAAAAATAGTATTAGGCTTGCCGACACCAATAATACTCTTTTCTGTCATGTCAGAGATCACAGTCATCCTATTGATTGGTCTTCTGCTAAAACTGTCTACCCTACGTCCAACTTTCAAAGTCGCTGTCTGGTTGAATCCTCCCTTATACACAACTTTCCCTGTATGAATCTTAGCCGTGGCTTTGTCTCTGTAGATGCTTTCCTCACCCATTACATTGTTAAATGCTCCAAACTTCAGAACACCCGTGACTTAACCTGATTCCTTCCCCTTCTATCTCTTCCCCCTTCTCCTCTTTCTTCTTTCTCCTCTGTATTTCTCCTTGTATTTGTCCTTCTTTATTTCATTTTCTTCATTTTTTCCCCCTCTCTGTTCTTGTCCTTACCCTATGTGGGCCGCCAGCTTTATTGCAGTGCTCCTCTTTCCCAGAATATGACTGACTCCACTACCACTACTTCCACTACCACTACTACTTCCACTATTACTCCACCACTCTCTTGTGCCCTCCCCTGTCTGCTCCCTATAAATACCCCTTCTACCTGTTCTTTGTGTTAGTGTGACTTTGTAAATGATCCAAGTCGGATCAAACGTCGTCGTAAGCTCCTCTCTTCTATGTGCGGGTTTGTGTGTGTTGTTCCAGTCATGGTATTGTGCTTTTGTTATTTATTGGAGGAGGGGGTATGGAAGATGTGAATGTTTTCAGATATTTGGGAGTTGACTTGTCAGCGGATGGGTTTATGAAGGATGAGGTTAACCACAGAATTGATGAAGGAATAAAGGTGAGTGGTGCATTGAGGTATCTGTGGAAACAAAGAAGGGTTATCAATGGAGGCAAATAAGGGAATGTACGGCTGGAAACAGTGGAGATGTCATGTCTAAGGACAATGTGGGTGTAAAATGCAGAAAATTTGTAGTGTGGAAATTAGGGGGTTGGAGTTACTAAAAGTATTAGTCAGAGGGTTTAAAGAAGGGCTGTTGAGGTGGTTTGATCATTTAGAGAAATGGAAAAAAGTAGAATGACTTGGAGAGTTTTATGGATCTGTAGGGAAGGAAGGGGTAGAGGTTGCCCCTGAAAGGGTTGGAGGGGGGGGGTAAAGGAGGTTTGTGGGTGAGGGGTTTGGGACTTCCAGCAAGGGGCATGAGCTGTTAGATGGGAGTGAATGGAGACGAAGGGTTTTTTGGGCCCCAACAGGCTGTTGGAGTGTGAGCAGGGTAATATTTTGTGAAGGGATTCAGGGAAACTTGCCGGACTTGAGTCCTGGAAGCGTATATTCACAGTTCTACTGTGTTGCAGGATTAAACTGGTGCATGGAAACCCTATCAGTGAACTAATGTACACTAAATATATAATTTTGGAAATTCTAACTTTTTAAACCCATCATGAAGGAACCCCCCTTTTGGAGGGCAGACTCCCTCACAGCCCTCTTAATTAGTTGTGCTGCTTGAATGGTTTGTTTATTGTTCACCCGCAGCTTATCCTATGAGCGAAGAACAAAAACAAGATTATAGAGGGCACAATGGGTCTTCGTGCACTGTTACATTGCTATAATGAAATATTAGTAATTTTGTATTTTACAATTACAGTGGATCCCCGAGTAACGAAAAAATTCATTCCCGAATACTTTTAAAAGGGGGGGTTTGGGATGTTGGCAGTTTAGAGGGCATCTTTTAAACTGTTGTATCTGAGCACCTCTGCAAAGACAGTGATTATGAGTGATGGTGAAAGTGTTGAATGATGATGAAAAAATTTTTTTTTTTTTTTTGGGTCACCCTGCCTCAGTGTTAAAAAAAAAATATTTCTAGTTTAATTTTTAAAATGTCCACACGTAGATATACTTCAAGGAAAATGACCGAATTTTTTGAAAAAAAAAAAATCGGTTTTTTTTTTAAAAATGAAGAGCACATTTTTTTTAAATAGGATAGGCTAAAAAAAAAATTTTTGGGCCAGTACTTACCGAGATATAAGCCCGGAAGTTGGTGCTAAATGATGTGGTGTCGGCAAAAAGGAAACACTGCCGCTTGGAAACAAGAAAAATTTATCG